>BGPR01002930.1:110207-128369 GCA_013235015.1 Araneus ventricosus
TTTACTTATTACCTGACAATCAAGATATCAAAGAACACTACAATATTCTCTATAATTAAATAAAAAAACACAATGAAATAAATTGCCAAAAAATGTTTTCGACCGCGCCAACGCTACAAGTGCAAGTGGAATGACTACAAAAGTAGGAAAATTTTCGAACCTGCCAAGCCAGAAAGCAATTTGTCACGATTTTATTATTTTAAAAAAATGAAAATTACGAACAAACAGTTGTAGTGATTTGAAATAAAATCAAGAATTTTGGTTTAGCTCTGGGGGCTGAAGCCCGATAGCCGCCGCCCCTGGATTCACCAACTGAATCTAGGAAACCCGAAAACTAAGAAATGTTCTTTCAGCCCCTTAACGCTTTTCAGGGCGTAATATCTGTAATGTTCGCTTCATTTTAAACTGCCCTTACTTACAAATCATTACAGTTATAAAAACTCTATTTAGTCCAGCTTATTATACATTTACTAAGGAATCATACCCTATCAAACAATAAGGATTTACTCTGTATATCCTATATATATATATATATATATCTATTATAACCTCTGCACTGGGTGTAAAACCAAGTGGAGTAAGACCGGTACAGTCAGCAACGATGATTGCTCCGATGAAGACGATAAAAACACGTCAGACGTGGATTGTTTAATGATGTATTTTCTAATTTAAATAAAGAAGAAGCGTCTTAGCTGTGCCCACGAAAGCTGCAGTGGCGAGGAGGAAGAAGACAACTGCTTCACGTGCGAATTTTGCAACTAATATTCTTAAATTGTCATAGAAAATAAAAGTGATTGCAACTTTTCCACTGAAAATCGAGAATAGAATTTGATAGAAACTTACAAATTTTGTATCAAGATCACATACCAAATTTCATGCCTTTATCTCTAATAGTTTTCGAGTTATCGTGTTCACAGACACACAGGCAGACATAATTCCAAAATTGTGTTTTTCGGACTGAGGGAGGTCTAAAACGTGGAGATTCGCCAACATCTCGAGTTCGAATTATTTGACGATTGCAATACTTTCTCTTTGTGTACTTCGTATACGAGAAAGTAAAAAAGAATCCTGCACTCTTTTCATGGTAGGAACAAATTCAAGGCCGACTCAAGTAATTATGCGTAAATTCCAGGAAGTATCATGAATAGATAGCAGACAAATTCAAGAAAACATCCACTCAAAGAGAAACACGCAAGGATGACTCTGCAGATGTAAGAAGACAATTCTTCCCATTTAACCTTCAAACTAGCATAATTACATAAAAAAATAATCCACGCAATGATTCACATTTGTGTAACTTGCCATTTTAACTTTTTAAAATTAATTATCACTTTGTTTAGTTATATTCTTAAGACAGTTAGTTTAGTCTTTGACCTTTTCAATAATAAACAAAAACCAGCGGGAGTGGTCTCCCCTAAACTTTCTCGTACACTTTCTAATTGGAGACTCGTCAAAATCTAGAGTTCGAATTTTTTTGACGATTATACAGTACTTTCTCTTTGTATACTTCGTATACAAGAAAGTGAAACAAACAAACAAACCTGAAATCAAATAGCTGTTGCCACGTTTCAAAAAAATATTACTTTGAAGCAGGTGCGATAAAATAGGCAATGCAATGAATACTAAAGCGAAAATTCTGCTTTGGAATTGAATTCCCAAGAAAACAATTTGTACTACCACAATAGTAACAATTGCAAAAGCTCGTAAATAAAAGATTTGCTGAAATAATGAGATCGGTTTGAATTTTATTTACAACAATAAAAAATTGTTGCAATTCATGTTTGAAAACATTATTTATTGTCGTAAATAAAATTTACAACAATAACAGATTGCTACCAGTACGCATGCGCATGAGAATCGGATTAAAAGAAATTGAATATGCAATTTGAACGCCTCTTTTTGACGGATTTGGCCCAAAATATTATACGGACCTGCATTCATGACGATAAAACCGTGTACCAAATTTTATCCATCTAGCTATTCATGTTTTTGAGTTATAGTGTTCACATGACCGCTGAGATACAGATAGGCAGACTTCCCGGCGACGGATTTTGTCCAAAATTTGAAAGAAACCTACAAATGATGTGTCAAGACCACATACCAAATTTCATCCCCGTAGCTCTAATAGTTTTCGAGTTATCGTGTTCACAGACAGACAGACATGATTCCCAAATTGTGTTTTCCGGACTCTGGGAGGTCTAAAGCGTGGAGATTCGTCAACACGTCGAGTTCGAATTTTTTGACGATTACAATACTTTCTCTTTGTATACTTCGTGTACGAGAAAGTGAAAATGTAATTTCTTTCCAAAGACTCAAAATTAATTTCGGTTTAAATTTGCAGTTAGTTCAAACACACTGTATAAAAGTCTGGCGGCTCATCATTGTGTCGTGGAACCGGCACTGTTTTGAGAGAGATAAAGAAGAAAAAAAATTGTAAGATACCTCCTTAAAACGTCGCTGCCTTTGTATAATCCTTACCCTTGAAAATACAGTGTGCCCACTCAAGTCCGTTGTCACCCCAATAATTTCTGAACGGCAAGAACTATAGTCATAAAAGTGGGGTCTAGGTAGAGTAAAGTTGCCATGCGCTACGCAAGGAAACCGCTTACAGCGCCACCTGGAGGCAAAATTCGGAGTTAGCGTTCTTATCCCAAAAACGGTACGATATATGAGAAAAAAGTCAATTACAAAGTTGTTCGGCACCATCGATTTTGTAAGAGAAGACACCTTCCGTACAGTAATGTTAAAAATAGAAGGCGTTAAATTTGTTTGGTTCGCAATTCCCAAAATTGTAACGTGACATAACGCGGAAGAAAAGAGAAAAGGAAGGACGTAATATCGATTTTCTAGAGGATTTGCAGTTGAGTGACCTCCGGAATGTATGGTTCCAACACGACGGCGCCCCTCCGCACAAGGTATCAAGTGTCCAACAGTACATTCGGGACATTCTGTGGGGATACATCAAACAGCGAGTGTTTGCAACATCTCCACCAACATTGCAGGAACTTCGAAACCGTATTACGGATGCTTGTGCCAGCGTGTCACCTCCCATGTTGCACAATGTGCAGCGGGAAGTGCAGTCCAGTGTCCAGTTATACATTGTTGCTGAAGGACGCCATTTTGAGCATGACAGATAGATGAGCCTCATTTCCGGCAAGTGCAGTTTTGTTCAACGCGATCAAACAAATGTGCGTTTTGTGCTTTTCATTTGTATCATTTTTGTGCGCAAGATGTTTTTTGTAATAAATCGATGATGTTGAACAACTTTGTAATTGACTTTTTTCACGTATTTCGTGCCGTTTTTGAGATAAGAACGCTAACTCCGAATTTTGCCGCCAGGTGGCGCTGTAAGCGGTTTCTTTGCATAGTGCATGGCAACTTTGCTATACCTAGACCCCATTTTTATGACTATAGCTCTTGCCGTTCAGAAATTATTGGGATGACAACGGACTTCAGCGGGCACACTGTATGATGGGGTTGAAAGCATTAATGTTCGAACTCGTGATATTTTCTATATTACCTATTAATGTCACTATTTTAGTTTTACATGACTCAATTTTAGTAAATATAACTTAAAATTAACATAAATTTTTAAAGAATTATTCTTTAATATTTTCATGCTTGGAACAACAGTACGCATTGTGTTAGTGTTTGATTAAAAACAAAATAATAGGTAAAAAATTGCTGTCGTTTTATTATTTCAATATCGAGATAAAATAATAATACATTTCAAATGTAATTTTTTAATTATTTTGAAGTGATCTCCTACTTGCCCCTATCACCCTCTACATTTTGTCCTCCCAAACATATCGCCCTACTCAGAACGTTCCGGCACTGCTTAAGTTGCGACTACATCACTGCGGCTCATCGTGTAGGCATGGGGTGGTAATCGGGTCAGCTCATCTGGCCGCAGTCCAAAATCCTCTCAAACTTCGAAACCGGGTTGTGCACGTTTTAAAAATCCCGGCTTACTGTAACGTCCCCTTCCGAAGCAACTCGAGGGCTATTTTTCTTATTTTGAAGTGATCTCCTACTTGCCCCTATCACCCTTTACATTTTGTTCCCTCTCCCCAAGAATATCGCCCTACTCAGAACGTTCCGGCACTGCTTAATTTCCGACTACATCACTGCGGAGAGTATTAAGAAAATACTCTCTACTCGCAAATACGATTTAAAAAATACTCTCTACTCGCAAATACGATTTAAAAAATACTCTCTACTCGCAAATACGATTAAAAAAATACTCTCTACTCGGCTTTATTTGGAAGCCAAATTGAACTTTTCAATACTTCAAAATGAACTAAACGCCCTGTCAAGTTATGAGGACAAAGCAAAGTTTATTATGCTCTAAGTTTATAAAGCAAAGTTTATTAAGCTCCACATATATTCAACAAAACAAGGCCCGTTAGGACGGCTACAAAAACCTTCCAATATATCAACGTCGGGGCGAGGGAGTTCATGATAATGAATTCAGCTATATGACCAGCGCAAGGGCGTATGCTTAGATATTTATGCATTCGATATTCCAAAGGTTGACCACCGCTAGGGTAGGTGGTGACGTAGCGACGTCTCAAATCATTCGTTTCGCAATCAGAAATAATCATAGTCATAAAAGAGTTACTTTTCCACCCTACCATTACTTTTCCCCACACCATTACTTTTCCGTCCAGGAAAGCGATAATCCGCTTTCGTATCCGGTAACTTCTCATCGACGTACTCGTGGTGCCCAGCACTCGACAATAATAGTCCAGTCAACGAAGGTCCACAATGGGGTGAACAAAACATTAAATCATATAGTTTTGAAAATTGGTACACATGTCCGTGAGGGGCTTCTGATGAACATACTTAAAGCCCCCGGTCCTGGAGGATGACCTCGCGGCGCCATCTTGGATTACATCCCCCTTTTTTAGTTTTTCCTGAATATCTCGAAAACTATTCAGTTTTCAAACTACAATTGATTTGACAAATTAAAGAGCGTAAAATTCCCTACTAATACATGCTTTTATTTTTTCTTCCAGCTTAATAGTTTCCGAGATAATGACTCTCAAAGATTGCCGCCATCTTGGATTTCATCCCCCTTTTTTAGTTTCTTTTAAATATCTCAAAATCTAGTCAATTTTCAAATTACATGTGATCAGTAAATTAAAGAACGTAAACTTCCCTATAAACGCATACTTTTATTTTTGTTTTAGCTTTAATAGTTTCCGATAGAATGGATTTCGAAATTTGCTACCATCTTGGATTTTATCCCCCCTTTTTTAGTTTTTTCAGTTCCTACTATTAGTTCACACTCTCCCTATATATATATATTTATATATCTTGCTCAAATTTTGCAATCGATTTTAAACTAACTTCCCGATGAGCTGGAGACTCGAAACTTTAAACATAGCTCAGAACTAGATGACAGTGCAATATTAATTCGCTTTCTTGTCTGTCTGTCATTTCGTATTTTGCATGACGCATGCGCAGTACGTTTTTCATTATATCTCGAAATTACAGAGCCATATTTTTGCGCATGCGCAGTACGTTTTTATTATATCTCGAATCACCTAAGTAGGAATTGACTTTAAACATTTTTTTTTTTTATATTACTTGTTCTTAAATATCTCAGAAACTATTAAAGCTAGTAAAAAATAAAAGAATTCATTTGTTGGGAATTTAACGATCATTAATTTGTTGTATTACATGTGATTTGAAAATCAAATAGTTTTCGAGATATACAAGAAAGATTAAGAAAAGGGGGATAAAATACAAGATGACGGCAAATTTTGGGACCCATTATCTGATCCCATTATCTGTCTGAGTCACCTGCTGCTCATTTTTTCAACACAAGGACTCATTAATTTTGAATGCAGCGACTTGATATGATTTGTGAACATAAATTTTTAACGTTTGTCTCTTTTCCGAGTCGACGCCCACCGGTCATCCATCGCAGCAACAGGTGATCTTAGGGCTGCCATAACAGTCGAGCATCGATACGGGACGTTTAGGTGTTAATAAATATAACATGGAGAAAGTGGGTGTCTAATGGTTTATTAAAAAATCAATAAAGCTCAAGCAATCTAATAAAATGAACACGTAGAATAATAAACCAGCGGGAGTGTTCTCCCCTAAACTTTCTCGTATACTTCCCCCAAAAGGTGCCGTTTCTCCTTCTCCCGCGTGGCTAAAAAAATTCGAACCTACTGTTATACAGAATCCAGTGACTATCAGAAGGTTTTTCATTATAGTGATTGAAAAATATCTGGGTAAAGAATTCAAAGAGATGCGTACCGATTAAAACGCATCTATCGCACACTGCTAGGTTTCACTCTTGCCGTCTCAAGGACAAACTGACGTAATTCGCTCCTTTCGCGAGCACAGACGATTGCTTCCGTACGCATGTGCGTGGAGATAGCGGATTGGTTTCATTGGTAAATTATACAGGCCGACAGACAGTCAACCCTCTGTCGGATTTGACCCAAAATTTTATACGGACCTACATCCATGACGATAAAACTGTGTACCAAATTTTATCCATCTAGCTATTCAAGTTTTTGAGTTATAGTGTTCACATACAGACAGGCAGACTTCCCGTTAACGGATTTTGTCCAAAATTTGATAGAAACCTACAAATTATGTTTAAAGACCACATTCCAAATTTCATCCCCGTAGCTCTTATAGTTTTCGAGTTATCGTGCTCACAGATACACAGACATGCAGACACGCAGACACACAGACAGACATAATTCCAAAATTGTGTTATTCGGACTCGTTGGAGGTCTAAAACGTGGAGATTCGTCAACATCTCGAGTTCGAATTTTTTGACGATTACAATACTTTCTCCTTGTATACTTCGTATACAAGAAAGTAAAAAGAAGCAAAGTTAATCCTTTTCAGCCCAGTCGTATTTTAAAGTTGATTCTTCTTTCTTAATTACATCATTTTTTTCTTTCACATGATTATAAAATTGGGCGCAAGTCATTTTAAAATTATAACGACAAATCAAAATTGTCTCAGTTGTCTCCACTGACAACCTGTTCCTTGCGTCCAACAATTGAGTTGACATTGGGAAAATATTCTCCCCACATTTGCATTGTGGGCTTGGATGGCAAATACGTATTCGCATAGCTTTATTAGACACTAACAGTACGCGCACGGCGTTGCCCGCGGAATCAGGACTTCAACAAAATGGGAAAAAATAATGCCCACAATGACACGAAAAGGTTTTGAAAACAAAATCAAAACAAAAAGATACAGATCGGATTGTAGAAATGCATGCTGGGAATGAAAGCATATGACGTCACCTGCCGCGAGGAAGGTCACTCGTTCGAAGAAACTCTAGCTGCTAAATCTCGCTAGCAAAAAAACTATTTGAACTGATCAAGGAAAAATTAATTTAAAAAATCGAAAAAAGATTTTTTTTAACCGTTCTTGTTTTAAATCTGACAGAAACGTTCCAGTTATAAGCTGAAAAAAAATTAAATTTATAGAAATGTTAGAACGTCGCATGCGATAATTTGAAGAAATCTTTATTAAAAATTACCATAAAAGTGACTATTTTTCGAAAATTTCTCAAAATTCAGTAAATTGCGTTAGACGTACGAAACAAACTTCATTAGAACGGAAATCGTTTGTTCTTTCCGATGGTGTAACTGTTTTTTTCGTACGATTATTCGAAGCCATGCTATTGAGAAATGCATGCGAAAAAACACCCAGAACAACACAAAATATTGAACAAAAAAAATTCTAGATTAAATTTTAAAATTCCGGCTTCGAGGTGCATTCAGTCACCATTACGACTACCTGTGTGTCAAATTTCATGACTGTAAGTGCTATAGATTGGTCTGAGCATTGCAGACACACACACGCACACAAACGTTGCCTTTTATATGTATAAATGAATTCTTATCAATATACTTTGTATCTGCAAACACTTCAGTCATTTCTCTTCCATATTCAATTTAATAGCTGTTTCGTAGTTTTGGTGGGTATTATTTTTCTCTAAATAATCTTTTAGACATACAAACTGGTTGAACTGGTCTCAGTGTTGCGAATATTGATGTTTCATACTGATAAATATGTAATAGTACGTTCTATTTCTTCCTATTCAATTGTCACGTTGAGTTTAGGGAGAAAACGGGACAAATAGTAATACGGGACTAAATAATGAAACACGGTGACAGCCCCGTATATATGGGGAACATGCCAACACTACGTATGACTATGGCTGACAGAAAATGAAACTTTATTCCCATTTGTAAGATAATTGTGTTTGGAAAACAACTATGTAGTATCTTTTCGGATAAAAGAACAACTGCAAATGCGCGTCATTCGATCTTGCTCCGTTTCAATCGTAAATTCCAAATTTCATTCGAAGCAAACGATTTCCGCAGAGTTGAGTTGAGACATCTCTCGCCCGAAAGGATTGACGCAATTACTGAAATTGAAACAACCGCTGCTCTACGCCTACCAGCACGAGTCACACGACGTCGAAAACAAATGAACCGATCGTTTTCACTTTGGACTCTGGGATTGACCTATATACTTTGTTCTAATTTTTTTAAGCCTTAAAGCTCGAACAAAATACTTTGTTACGAACTTTTACACTAACTCTTTCGGTTTCGAAAAGAGCCCGTTAATTGCTGCTTTTCGCAAGGATTAAGCGTTCTTTTTATTTTCTGTTTTCGTGTTCGAAATGACACAAATTGTTCGGCGCCCGCAATGAGCACTAGACCAGGTACACTTCGACGTTTCGTAATTAGCAGTTTGTATTGAATAAAATGTAACACTTTGGATAATTCGAGTGGTATTATTCGTTTTTTTTTCTTTTAAAATTTTTTTGAGGTGCTTTTTAACAAACCTCTCTCCCTCTCTCTACTATACACTTCAAACGATTTTTTTAAAAGATAAAGCGACCACAGGTCCTGGATTTGAGTCTCCCTAAAAAATTGGAAGTCATAAAGTTCTTTTAAGTGTAGTTCTACTGTATTTCGAACATTAGAATGATGGCGTGTGTTTTTTTTAACAACAAATTTATTCTGGATTAATACAATAAAGAGACATTTTTTACTTTCTCGTATACGAAGTACCCAAAGAGAAAGTATTGTAATCGTCAAAAAAATTCGAACTCGAGATTTTGTCAAATCTCCACGTTTTAGATCTCCCCGAGTCCGAAAAACACAATTTTGGAATTATGTCTGTCTGTGAACACGATAACTCCAAAACTATTACAGCTATGGGGATGAAATTTGGTATATGATCTTCACACATAATTTGTAGGTTTCTTCCAAATTTTGGACAAAATCCGTCAACGGGAAGTCTGTCTGTCTGTATGCCCGAAGTCATGTGAACACTATAACTCAAAAACTTGAATAGCTATATGAATAAAATTTTGTACACAGTTTTATCATCATGAATGTAGGTCCGTATAAAATTTTGGGCCAAATCCGTCAAAGGGTTGACTGTCTGTCGGTCTGTATATTCGCATACTCGTAAAATTTATATCTCCTAAACCCTTTGGCTTAGATAAATAAAAATTGGTATGACGTTTGCTAATATTCATTATAGATCTGTGCTCAAATTTCGTTTCAATCCGTTGAAAAAAAGGTGTCAAAATGCAAATTTGGTTCAAAATGCACATTGCGACTGTGTGTTGGCGAGCGTTTCGCTTATTTTACTCAAGTTAGTTTAGTTGGCTTTTGACCTTGGCGGTCTACGAAGGAAATTCTAGCTTCGGAAATTATGGCAATCCCCTGAACCCGAAACTTCGTTCTGAGATTCTCCAGATGGAAGGTATGGTGAAATCTTGCATGATATTTGTAGTAAGATTTCGAACTCAAAAACTTTAAATAAAGTTGTGGAACCTCAGCGCGCGTAAAAATTGAGAACTTACGCAATTTTTTTAATTGTTATCATTTTCCTTTTACACATAATCATAAAAATGGGCGCAGGTCAATTTAAAATTATAATGACTCAGAGTTTAGGAAGCAAACGGGACAAACAGTATACGGGACGTATGGCAACCCTAGTTAGAGGGAAAATGACACCTTTTTGGGACGTATACGAGAAAGTTTAGGGGAGACCCCTCCCGCTGGTTTTAGCATGTGAAGACTATTTTAATTCTATTTACAACAGCCTGTTAACAGCATCTAATTCCAAAAACATTTTGTTTCTTCATCGTTGCCAGGCAATATTCACAAAACAAAAAACGTACTTTGATGTTGCCACTCTATTTCTGCGCTTTTTTTCATATACGTACGAGCCAAACACCTCTTGACTTTATTAATTTCTTTTCAAAGTAGGTAATATTTTTATGACGCCATTCTATTTTAATTATCTTATTACGAACTAAATAATGGATATTAATTGTGAAATGTTTCTTTAATTATTTAGAAATTGCACAGCGCTTTTAACAAACCTATCTCGCCAAACACATTTCTCCTCTATACGCTTGAATCATCTTGATTCTTTTCTTTAAAAAGAGATAAAGTGTCCAGACCAAGATTTGAGTAAAAAAAATCATTACCTAGACTTAATTTTTTTCTCAAGTGTCACTATACACAGAATAGGATCAACCAATTGTAATAAATATTAATAAAAATTGATGTCCCGTCTCATTCAGAGGGGGAGTTCACTTTACATCGATACCGCAAATTATAATTCGTATTCACATACAAAATTTCATTTATCTAAGTCATTGTGTTAAGGAATTATTGTGTTCACAAGTATGCGATTATACAAACCGACAGACAGTCAACCCTTTGACAGATTTAGCCCATACTTTGATACGGACCTACATTCATGAGGATAAAACTTTGTACCAAATTTTATCCATCTAGCTATTCAAGTTTTTGAGTTATAGTGTTCACATGACCGCGGACAGACAGACTTCCCGTACACGGTTAGAAACCTACAAATTATGTGTCAAGATCACATACCAAATTTCATCCCTTTATCTCTAATAGTTTTCGAGTTATCGTGTTCACAGACAGACATAATTCCCAAATTGTGTTTTTCGGACTCAGGGAGGTCTAAAACGCGGAGATTCGTCAACATCTCGAGTTCGAATTTTTTGATGATTGCAATACTTTCTCTTTGCACACTTCGTATAAGAGAAAGTAAAAAGGGACAGTTAAGGACAATTGATATCCGGGACATTTTCTCATTCGTTGCTAAAGAATTGAATCAGTAGCGAATCCAGGATTCGGGTTTCGGGGGCGTCCGACGGAGGGCATAATAATTTTGTATCGTCGTGACGAATGTCAAACCTCATGGCTTATATAAGCCAAAACACTTTAACTTTACAGGCTTTCCGCTCCTGATAATAAGAATAATAAATACTTACAATACTTTCGATAACTTAATAAAAAATACAATGAAATAGCTGACCAAAAAATGTTTTCGACCGCGCCAACGCTACAAGTGCGAGTGGAATGACTAGAAAAGTAGGAAAGCTTTCGAGACTGTCAAGTCAGAAAGCAATGTTGTCACGATTTTATAACTATTCTATAAAATGAAAATTAAGATCAAACAGTTGTAATGATTTTAAATTAAATCAAGAATTTTGGTTTAGCTCTGGGGGGGGGGGGCTGCAGCCCGATAGCCCCTCCCCTGGATTCGCCACTGAATTGAATTAATAACAGAGTTTCAACAATCTTCTCCTTTTTATAGCTGTATTGTAAGTGCGAGTGATTACGTCTCTTAACTATTTCTCAAAATTAACGAATGTTTTTGAAACAAATATCATATTTATGTAATTGGGTTCGTTTTTGGCATCGCGAGTAAAAGAAGAGTAAAACTGTTAATATTCTCTTCTTTCTACATTTTCTATCCGCTCTTCAACCAAATGAAAGGTAAATGAAAGAGACGAAATGAAAGAGAAACACGCATGTGTCTGTGTTCGGTTTCTCCGGGAACTTTGTAAAATACTGTTACAAAGCTATAAAGTCGTTTCCCTGAGATGCTAGACTTGGCGACAAACTTGGCGACTTGGCGATAAATTTGGCGACTTGGTGGCAAAGTTGGCGACTTTGGCGACAAAGGGAATTTTCTAGAAGGACCTCAAACTTTCTACCTATTTCTACTGGCTTCATGAACTTTCTAGAGATTACGTCACTTCCTACAAAATGAAGTCACTTCCTGTTGAAATAGTATAAAAGCAAGCTTTCAAGCCAAGAAGAGTCAGTTGAGTTTGATCAGCCAGCAAGCTGGTGAGCTAACAAGAAACCTTTGAGCGCTGTGTTGAGATTTATTGGTAGTCTCTGTTGTGAATTTTGACAAGTGCTGTGCTAATACTTGTGCTACGCTTCTTAGCTCGGAATATTTATGAAATAAAGAGCTTTACTTTTTTAAATCCTGCTTATTGGATTGCATTCACGTACACCCACAATACGATTTTGTCACAATACTCTCGATGTACCAGATGCAGTAGAGTATCGACTCTGTGTGCTCTGCGAAAGCGTACGGAAAGAGCACGCGGCGATTCGCTCGGTACAGTGGCAAACAAGTTGAGGGTAAAAAGAAGATATCCGAGTTTGTTTCTATTCATTAAGGTGCTGCGTTCATTCTCAAATACACTTCAAATGCACCTTTTAAGTTAGGAATAAACATTAACTTTGTTTCTGGTGCGTAATTGATACTTTTCCTTCTTTTTTCAGTAAGAATTTTTTTAGAGAGTTAAAAAGGGTGTTCGGATTATCCGGAATTTCGGATTACCGGGGTTCTACTGTATAGTGAAGAAAATCCAGTATGCATTTCGGACTTCCTACTTTTATTTAATTTAACCTGGTGGTGAATGTAAGTTAAAATTGATTTAAAAGTTCCAAAATATTTACAAAAATGAACGTAAATTAAAGACTAAAAATTAGAAAATGATTAAAATTAAAGCATTTTCTACTTTTTAATACACTAGTAAAAGTTTGCTTAAGTACGCCATAAAATTTTAAAAAAAGTGCTCCGAGATGCACATTCCCACCTTCCACAGTATGTTTGTACCAAATTTCGTAGCTCTAGGTCCAGCCTGCAGAGCGCCAACACACACAGACAGACACATGCGTGTTTCTCTTTCATTTACCTTTCATTTGGTTGAAGAGCGGATAGAAAATGTAGAAAGAAGAGAATATTAACAGTTTTACTCTTCTTTTACTCGGGATGCCAAAAACGAACCCAATTACATAAATATGATATTTGTTTCAAAAACATTCGTTAATTTTGAGAAATAGTTAAGAGACGTAATCACTCGCACTTACAACACAGCTATAAAAAGGAGAGGATTGCTGAAACTGTTATTAATTCCAAGCGCATCCAACGGTTCGCGCTACATCTGCGAAGCCTTAATAAAACCCTTTTAATGCCAGACGATTTGACACACATCATCTCAGACGACTTTTTAACGCGTGACCTCGAATAACTTAACTTCGGACGTCAAACCGGCTTCCTGGTTACCGCAGGAAGTCGGTGTCCAATCGAATATTTAGGGTTTTCTTCTGGTCATCTACTTCTAAAACGAATATATCACTTTTTTCGATGTTAAAAACACTTTAAGAATTTTTTTTTCTCATATTTATCTTAAACCGCATCCTTTTAAAAGCGGGGCAGTCCCGAATTTGGACTCTTTATCAACGAATGAGAAAATGTCCTGGATATCAATTGTCCTTAAATGACCCTTTTTACTTTCTCTTATACGAAGTATGCAAAGAGAAAGTATTGCAATCGTCAAAAAATTCGAACTCGAGATTTTGACAAATCTCCACGTTTTAGACATCCCCGAGTCCGAAAAACACAATTGTGGAATTATGTCTGTGTGTCTGTCTGTCTGTGAACACGATAACTCGAAAACTATTAGAGATACGGGGATGAAATTTGGTATGTGGTCTTTAAACAAAATTTGTAGGTTTCTACCAAATTTTGGACAAAATCCGTCCATGGGAAGTCTGTCTGTCTGTATGTTCGAGGTCATGCGAACGCTATAACTCAAAAAATTGAAAAGCCAGATGGATAAAATTTTATACACAGCTTTATCGTCATGAATGTAGGTCCGTATAAAATTTTGGGCCAAATCCGTCAAAGGGTTGACTGTCTGTCGGTCCGTATAATTTACGTTTGAAGAGAACCCGTTATCTCCTCGCGCATGCGTACTGGAAGAACGGAACGGAATTTCATTACGGAGTATCGAATTACGTCAGTTTGTCTTTGAGCCGGTAAGAGAGGAAAATTGTTACGCATCTCTTTGAATTTCATTCTTTGCCGAGATATTTTTCGATCACTATAATAAAAAACCTTCTGATAGCCATTGTATTTTGGATAACAGTAGGTTCGAATTTTTTTAGCCACGCGGGGGAAGGGGAAACGGCACCTTTTTGGGGAAGTATACGAGGAAGTTTAGGGGAGAACATTCCCGCTGGTTAATCTTCGTTTTAGCTTAGTTATATTAACGTCCCGTTTCTGAAGCAACACGAGGGCTATTTTGGAAGGCCCTCGACATTTTGAACCGCGGTCAGATGACGGGGACGATACCTGAGCCTGCAGACCCCTCTCGAAGCTTCTGCACCACACCAGCGGGAGGACGTTTGGCCCCCTACATATGCTCTCACGTGCAGCAGGCCCTCATATAGGGCGGATTCTCAGTGGAATCGGGTTTCGAACCTGAACCCTCTGGTTCGAGGCCTAAATATTATCACTAGGCCACCACGGGCTACTTGAGAATCGAAGAGGTCTAACTTAAGAGGGGAAAAAAGATTCGTGGAGATTGGTCAAAATCTCGAGTTCGAATTTTTTGACGATGTGATGTTTCCTTCTCGCGACCACCGTTCCCACAGGAAAGAGAGTCCAGTTCCTTTCATGTCAGCCGCAGACCGCAGGACAGCTGCACCTGGTGGTCGTTAACGAGATGTAATGGCTTCACACAGAGAGCCGCCACAAAGCAGAGGAATCAATATTTGTCAGAGAGAGCATTAGCGGTACCCTTTCGTGTCATACCTGGTGGCAAAACCCAAGAACCTTCCCCACGGTTGGATTCGACCACTGGGAACATGGAAGGTTAGTCGTTGGTCACCCGGGAGTACGATGAGCCAGTGGAGTGGAAGGAAGGCGGAGCTCCACCCCCTGAGGTAGGGAATAGAGACAGAATGCTGAATGGAGAACGAGGAGGGCGGTGAAGAACCGTTTAGGAGGCTCGAACTTGGTTTCAGACTTCGGAGCGCCGATCAGCTCGGATTTAAAGTCCCGAATTAATTCGGACTTGGAAGCAAACACCGAGAAATCGGCAATTTCCCGAACTCTCGGCTCATCAACTTACGAGCACTCCTTGTAGTCTCGTGGTTGGGTATCACGTTGATAGGTGGAAGCTATCCATCCTGTGATGAGTTACTTCTTTTGTGGACTATTATTCCATTGAACTGTAACGTCCTAGAACTACGATCCTAATGATTCTACTAATACTAATACTTTCTCTTCGGATAGCTACATTTCAATTCGGGACAGAGAGTCTCGAATCGGGACTGTTTGGTCACTTGAGCGCTAATTGCCCTCATAAAACTTCCCGATAAGCGAGAGATTGGCTGCTAAGAGGCGATTACCGAAGTGTTGTTTAGAATCTCTTCTCTGTGGAGATAAGCGACCGCGCAGATGTGACGAGCGGACCTTGAGACCCCAAAATAGAATTCCGTTTACAGACGCGGTTCATCTGCTTTTCAGCAGATATTAAGAAGCAAATATATTCGATGGAAATCCATACAGTCAAAGTTCACCGGCGATAGAAACAAAATCGATCTGCTAACGTGGGGCGGCAAATGACACGCGCAGGAAAACAATTTCATAACTAGTAAGAAGGAGGGACGGGGAAAACATACCGGTTTAAACCGAAAACCGGGTTTTTTTTCGGTTAACCGGTTTTTACTCTCTCGTACACGAAGAGAAAGTATTGTAATCTTCAAAAATTTCGAACTCCAGTTTTTGACGAATCTCTACGTTTTAGACCTCCCTGTGTCCGAAAAACACAATTTTGGAATCATGTGTGTCTGTGAACACGATAACTCGAAAACTATTAGAGCTACGGGGATGAAATTTGGTATGTGATCTTTACACATAATTGGTAGGTTTCTATCAAATTTTGGACAAAATCAGTCAACGGGAAGTCTGTCTGTCTGTATGCCCGAAGTCATGTGAACACTATAACTCAAAAAGTTGAATAGCTAGATGGATAAAATTTGGTACACAATTTTATCGTCATGAATGTAGGTCCGTATATAATTTTGGGCCAAATCCGTCAAAGGGTTGACTGTCTGTCGTCCTGTATAATTTAATATTGAAACCAATCCGTTATCTCCACGCGCATGCGTACGGAAGCAATCGTCTGAGCTCCCGAAAGGAGCGAATTACGTCAGTTTGTCCTTGAGACGGCAAGAGTGAAACCTAGCAGTGTGCGATAGGTGCGTTTTAATCGGTACGCATCTCTTTGAATTCTTTACCTAGATATTTTTCAATCACTATAAGGAAAAACTTTCTGATAGTCATTGGATTCTGGATAACAGTAGGTTCGAATTTTTTTAGCCACGCGGGGAACGAGAAACGGCACCTTTTGGGGGAAGTATACGAGAAAGTTTAGGGGAGAACACTCCCGCTGGTTTTGGTTATTTTTTTGTTCCGCTTTTAAACGGTTATTTATTTTAAATCCAACATCCTGGTAAAAAAACTGGCAAAATCAGCTATCAAAATATAGGCTCGATTTTAGGTTCGAGTCATGAAATTTTGAATTTCATCATCTTAAGCCATCTTGTGGAGAGAAACGGATTGAGGGGAGGGAGGGATCACGACTGTTCATCAAATATATTTGTGCCCCCCCCCGCCCCGACACCCCCACTATCCTCAACACATAGAATACTGCCTTTATAAAATTATTATATAGGCATGAGGTGCTTCTGAAGGTTGTTACTTCGACATTTTTTATTGATTTTACCATTACAATAAGGAATTTCGGAAATACTCACTTGTTCAACTCCCCATATCTTCTAAACTATTGATGCTAAAATAAAGATGTAGCACTTTTTTGTAGGGAATTTAATGTAGTTTATTTTTGTAATTGAGAATTTTCCTCTAGAACCCATCGTTTCCGAGATATTTAAGAAAAACTGAAAAAGCCCCCGGGAAACCACCTGTGGGGGGGGGGGGGGGCCCGCAGGGGGGGGGACTTTTAGTATGTTGTTTAGGACACTATCCCCAACAAGTGCGCCAAATTTCAAAACTCTACACCATTTTTTTTTTTTTTTTTCTATTCGTCTATTTTTGGCCTTCGTTGACTGGACTAAAAGGCCACCACTTCCTCTAGGCGGACATTGAGATGGTCTAAAATAGTCATGGTCAAGCTTTCGTAACTCGATTAGTTTGGGTCGCGGAAGAGTGGAACATTTTGTTTAAAATTTTAGTGTGCTAAAAATATTTTGATAAATAGGACCGGGGGAATTTGTATAAAAATTTAGACATAGTTATTTTTTATTATTATACATACAGACGCAAACAGCACAAAATAGGATTATTGACGTCTGTACTCTCTAATTTCTTTTTTTATTTGTCTACAATGCTCACTACAATTCTTAAAATTTTGTCTACAATGCTTACTTACTGTATTAATTGCTCAATTATTATTATTGCCTATTGTATTAATTACTTATTTATAATCATTACTTATTTATTACAACGTTGTTTATTTTTTTAAAAAAACGAAAACCAGTTATTTCAAAATCGGTTATTTTGAGCGATTTTAACCGCCCGGTTAAACCGGAGGTGAAAAAAACCCCGAACAACCAGTTATTTGAGCGAAAGCGTTTGAACAGTTCCACCCAATAGCCCAGTGGTTGGGTAGTTGAATTCGGAATTAATTAGGGGAAAGCTGGAAATTGTTTTAATCTCTTCAGTTTAGGTCTGGAATGAACATACTAAGTTTCCCCCTCCGGCGAGGTGAGCGTTAGCCGCTGCGAGCAGATTTGTAGTCCGAAAATAGGACTTTTTTCAATAATCGGGCAATATCTCAAAAACAACTCATGCTATCAAAAACATTGTAATACAAAAGTTGTAGAGCTTAAAATTCTGGATAAAATGAGTACCAACACTTACAATATTCAATCAAAATTAGGTTCACAAATGCGCTTCGAAGTACTGCCTAAATCGCTAATCAAGCGCTTGAAG
>BGPR01002931.1:7760-98189 GCA_013235015.1 Araneus ventricosus
TGTTGTTAGATATCAAAGTGCTGAACTGTCATTATCTGTGAATTGTTATCTATTTACATTGGTAATCTGTGCAAGGACTATTGTTTCCTGTACTTGTGCTACGTGTTTTCCTGCATATTTGTAAATAAACCTTCATTCTCCATTATCCTGCGTGTTGGACTGTTTACACCATACACCACAGAGAGAACTTTTGTAACAATATCTAGGAAATACGCGCGACTTTTCATGTCAGTATAGAGGGCGCGCCCGCTGAAAGTTAATTAAAATTTCAACTAATTCCGGCACTGAGTTTATTAAAAGAGACATTCTGTCTCAAATCAAAAGACTCTTTGGCTCACTAGGACTTCTTGGCACTGTAATTACCAAGGCCAGGAAATATGTATAATGATGCCTTCTAATTATTTCGCTGTCATATCAGTAGTTATAATACTATTATGATGCGTATAGTTAAGTTTTGAAATATAAATACGTGCATGTTATTATTCTAATGTGGTATCCTATTGATATTAAAATATAGCGATTTTTTTTCTCATAAATGTAAGTAAATTTGAATTAACTATTTAACCTTTTCGCATTGGCTCAATATTTTGAAAACGACTTCGTCTGGGGCTCTTTCAGAAAGTGCCTTTCTCGAGGGGGTAAGAAAATTTAACCACTGGGATCGAGAAAAGGGGTAGTCACGTGTCATTGTAAGAAACTGTGAGTGATAAAAGGAGTGTCTTCTGTTGATAGCTGAACATTTACGCCTCTATTTAGAAGTGCACAGGTTGGGGAAACTGATGAACAGCAAGGGAGAATGACAATGAGTCTCAGCGCCTGTGTTGAGCGAAAACACCCCCGGACTTTGGGTCATTCGTCAAAGTGCCCCTGGAGAGTGAATGGCCAATTATCTTGTTGTGTCCCCATCTAAACAAGCTGACCACATGTGCTGTGAAAATTCCTTCCCTCCCTGGGATTCTGAGATTTGTCACATGCCCCTCACAAGGCGAGTGTGATAACGAGTCAATGCATATCTTAGCATATTTTACATTTATATGATCTTACCTTTTACATTTCCAGATCCAAATTTTATTCAGATTCAGACATACTGAAAACATATGATATATTACACCTTTGTCTTTCGTTTTCCTGTAATAATTTGGGCACGTAGCGACGGCACAAGTAGACATACTTACAAGAGATGAAAGTTTTTCTTAATATTTCACCAAAATAACAAGTAGCACAGAACAACACGGGGAAAAATAGCTTAGAATCAAAGAAACGGCAGTGGATGATCTCGGACCCCACAAGCTTCCTGTCAGCGTAGTGACGTCAGAACTGGTTTACTCCCCTCTTTTCGGCAATTCTAAAACTTCAAAGGTATGAAGCAGCCCTTCTATTTCCCTGCTCCTGGTGACAGCGTATGTCACAGCCCACGCGAGAAGGTTAAATGGCAAGGTCTAAACATGCTACATCGAGATAATTATCATTGCCGTTAGTATATTGAGATATTTCGGATGCAATACGGGGTTAAAATCTCCCTTTCCCACATATTGCTAAATCATCTGTATACCTAGGCATAAAGCATGAAGAATTGTTTATGTTATATATACAGGTCGTTATAATGAAAGTTCGCCCATTCAGATGGCTCTAGAGCCGGCTCTGTGGTTGCAAATAAAACAAAGTACACTAGAATGTAGTACAAGTGATGCGCTCTATGAAAACTGAAAAATAATAAAAAAAATTTAAAAGTTAAAATTTCGACAATAAATGGTGCTGTGCCAATGTCCGAAAAGAGTTTGGTAGATTTTTTTAAAATTGCTATAACAAAATTGAATAGTTCATATGAATTTCTTTTAACGTTCAACTATAAACTCTGACATAATTCAATTTTGAACGCAGTCTTTTTTCGTTTAAAAATTTCGTTTTTATGCTCTTTCTTGTTTTTATAAAAAGAAAAAAGAAAAGATAGAACTCTTGAGAAAAAATAGTATGAGGTGGTGCACTTTCTTGCATAAAAATGGTATTTTGAACAAAAAAATGCGTTCAAAACTGAATTTCGGCAGCGTTTATAGTTTAAAAAAAATCATATGAACTATTCAATTTTGCTACAGCAAATAAAGTCTGCAAAAATCTCATATATTTGACAAACGAAAATTAATCCTTTTATTTTATTATTTTTTTCTTCTTTGTTTTTCACAGATTGCTTCACTTGTACTACACACTAGCGAAATTTATTTCATTCGGAACCCTAGAACAGGGTCTAAGGCTATCACAATATACGAACTTTTACTGTAACAACCCTGTATTTTCATATGTATATATAATGATGTTCGCATTGATAAAAGAATGCAACTATTTTGATAAAGGTATTTATTGCAGATTTCGCATGTTTTCAAATGATCAAAAGTAATATATTAATTTTTTAAAAGAAAATTTAGTTATTTCCAGTCCATGTTGGAATATGAGAGTGTGGAGCTGCACGTATTTTGCCAAATCGTAGAGAGAAGGCCTCAAATTAGCGGTGAAACATTTTATAACTTTGAAACGGGAGATATCCTTAATTTGAAATGCAATAGATAAGAAATAACCGATTCAGAATTTTAGAGCGGCTCGCGAAGCTTACTCGAACATGACGATCAATTTAAGAGTTATATTAGTCTCAAACTAAAAACTTTGTAAGGTGCCGCTAAAAAGGTTTATTATATGAATTACAATTAAATTTACTCACAGGAAAGTCGTTAATTGGTAAAAAATGAAAAAAAGTTTTTAAGCCTTAAAAGGCTCCGTGTTGCCTTTAAGCAACATACCCAATTTTGTCTTCTAAAATCTTGAGAATAAGACTGAAGCTCTAATGCCTGTTCTTGCCAGTAGGATACATACTGAAAATTTTATTAGATCAATTTACAACATATAGATGGCAGCCTGAGTGCTTGATAAAATAAAAATGAATCTATGTTTTTCACTGCATTTTTTTTTTGCTTTGTTTGTAGGCTTGAGAATACTAAATTTCATTCTATAATGTTGAAAGAAATACCTTATCCTTATTATTATGTATTAAAATTAATCTATCTTTAATATTATTGAATTTTGTCAAGGAAATTTTTTTCTGAAATAAAGCCCAGTGTTGACAGTTGGTAGCAAACAGTGTTTATCCATAAACCTTACTTAAAACAAAATAAATTTTTTTTAAAGTATTTTTACCATACTTTATTCAAGAAATGAAAATCAAAAAACATTTTTAAAACAATTTTTTAAAAATCGGGCTTTTAAGGGTTAAATAACTACTGGCTGGAGGAGGGTATAGATCTACATTTCCAAAAAATGAACCTCGATTATCTCATCCCAAACTTTTACAACAATCGAATTTGTGAATTTTGATGACAGAAAATTGGAAATCTAATTTGATATTACTTATATATTTAAAGACAACTGCATTTAAAAATATTGATAAAGAAAACTGCATTAAAAATGAACTTAAAGCATTTAAAGGAAATTATAGAAAGGCATTTATTCACTATTTTAAAACTGTATTCGAAATTTTTTCAAATTTTACCAACTCCTTATTTGTATAGAGTATGCCAAATATGTTAAAGAATGATACAAATATGCGTAATAAAAGTTTATTAAATACAAATATATATGCATTTAACCATAAAGCTAAATAAGTTTTGTAAAAATACAAAATTTCGTGAAATAAATTAAGGTTTAATTTAATCATAAAAACAATATTTTCGAAAATGTGAATATATTTTCAATGGTGAAGAATATTTTAAAAATTCGTGTCTAACTTTAAAATGACAACATGTAGAGTAGTAAAGTTGTCGTCTAATATCGAAATGGTTCCTATGTTGTCCAATTGTAATGCCACGGTCCAAATCAGTGGCCGGTGTGGTAGGTCACTTTGCAGATCGGTCACAGGATTGGTAACTTAAACATGCAATTCAGCAACCGAAGAATTTAAGTTAACGTCCATATCGATCACCAGAGTAGCGATCGTTAACATTGAAATAATTTACTGGGGTAGTGTTACAAATGTCTAAATCAGTCACGTTAACATCCAAGTTAGTCACGGGAATCATCACGTTTCTCTCCTATTCATTGAAATATGTGATCACATTATCGTTCAAGTCATTCACCAGAGGAGTAAATTAATCTTCCAAGTCCAGACATTCGATTTATAGAATTAATGTCTAAACCTTTGCTCAAGTCGTGAAGTTAACGTTCAAGTCCGTCACGGGAATAGTTATGTCAACGTCCATGTCTGTAACGGGATTAATGGCATTAAAGACAAAGTCCGTCACTGGAGTGATGAAGTTAACGTCGAAATCATTGACGGAAGCAGTGACACCAAAGTCGAAGTTAATCAGCGTAATACCCAAGTTGGTCACAAGAGTAGCCACGTTACTTTCAGAGTTGATATCAGGGGTATTCACATTATCGTTCAAGTCGTCCATCACAGGAATGATTTCAGCGTCCGAGTCAGCCAATGAATTGGTGATATTAACGTCGAAGTCAGTGGTGAAATTAACATTGGATTCAACCAGGCGGGTCCCAGGAGTGTTCACTTTTTCATCCAGTGACTCACTTTGGCGATAGTGTTTTGCATCAGTCACTGTGACGTTCAAATTAAGGTGAGAGTCATACAGAGGAGATGTAACATTTGGACCCCCGATATCGGATTTACTTTCGACAAGGGCTGTTGTGAAATACAGTAATGCAGTTACAATGCCGCCGACTAAGAGGCTGCAAAGTAATCCCATACATCCTGCACTTAATTTCTTGAAAGATGCTTGCCTTTCTGCTGGGATATTGTGTTCACAGAACCTTTGCACAAGATTCTGTATTCCTGAAAGATAAGAAGCAAATGTGTCAGTGTTCCACCCACACACAAAATGTAAAACGTATTTTTTAAAGTAGTAGATTTAGATTTTCTGAGCTTGCTACGATGGGTGGATATGGATTTCTGTATGGATAGAAATGCATTTTATTCTGATATTCTCTTTATTCTAAAAATGGTTAATTATGCCAGTGAATGATTAAATAAAGTTTGTTTATTATCTTTTAGGTGTTCTTTCTTTGTGTAAAAAAATCATAATGACCATATGTCCGCTGTGCGAACATAAAATGTTCATGAAAACGGTTTCCAATATTTAAAGATCAAGCGATATTTTCCAACTTTTAAGAAAGATTCAAAAATATACTATTCGATGAGTGTACCACTTGTATGCAGAAAGCTGAAACCTTCACAGATCGCCGAGTGATATTGAAGCAACTGCAGTTGTGTAATACTCGGGGACATATTATCAAATAGGCAAAGTAGGTTCTGCCTAGGGCCCCCTCAACTTTCGGGAGACCCAAGGCCTTGAGATTTTTTGAGGTATTTTTAGATTAATCTAACCCTTAGACCTCCGTTGTCTCCGCTAAGGCAACATGAATTGCATGCATACTTTACCTTCAAAACACATATGATGCAATTTTTATTCAAACAATTTAGACAGGATTTTACCGAGACCGTTACTACTTGTTTCGGTTACTAATCAAAATAATTGCGTTGTGAGATCTCCGGGCCCGCAATTCCCACAGGAAAAGACCCCCAACGAACTCACCCAAGATAGGAGAGAAAGGAGCCGCGAGGTTATCTTAAGTCGTAAAATCTTATCCTGGCTTGCGTAACCCCGAAGGCACATGCAACCCCACGCGACGGACCTGACCTCCCGGGTGCGGCGACATGTTGACTTGCCGACAAAGTAACCTTTGATGTTTCAGCCCTCTGAGAAGGATGAGAGGAAAAAGGAAGCTGTGGGTTGCGGTTGGTGACCACAGTCCACCACTCACAACTCCACCAAATCACGAAGACGTAACCTTTCGGCCAAGCCTCATAAGGGTTGGACGGAAGGGTTTTTAAGTAGGAGTTTGGAGAGACTCGAGACGAGGAGATTGAGACTCGATTGAATTCGGAGTTTGATTCCGATTGAGATCTCGTTTCTTGAGATCGGCGAATATTGGAAGTCAGGTCTCAGAACGAGATCCTGCACTTGTACGGGTGCCTAGTCCCCGTGTAAATCGAAAGCCAATCCTTGGCTGGATAGCTCTTTAGCATCCGAGAATTCTTAGGAATTGTTCTCAAATAGTGAGCGTGTCATACCTCACTGCCAATTACCTACCTTGGTAATTCACATAACTCTTTGGTAGTTACTTCGACTATTTGAGCGTCAGAATACCTCAAATTTCTATTCCGGCCATCGGACTTTGAACTTGCCCTGAGTGAACTTTTGACTGAACTTTATCAGTTTCTTAAATCGATTGCTAATCGATTACTTACGAGTAGACTCACACTAATAACTGCGATTGCATCCAGTTATGAACATTTGACTTTAGACTCTCGGGATCTCATCCGGAGACAGGCAGATTATTTGAATGATTTTTAACTCTGTAAATTTACTTGTAAAAAGTTCATTAATCTAGAAACTTAATTAAAATTAATATACTGTATTGCTGTGTCTTGTGATATCTGATCAGACCCCAGTACCACTGAGCTAAGACCTTACAGCGTAGACTTTAAAGGAATTTAATCTACGAATGTGACATGCAAAGTACAATACGCATATAATTAGTTTTTGGAGGGCAAATTGTTAATTTTGTGCTTTTATTTGATTTATAAAGGCCATGTACTCGAACATATTCAAATTAAAATTCAAGTATGGTTTAAATTTCAGAACATTATTCTTGGGATTTTTTTCATATTTACAAATTCGCTTGCAGATCACTGTGCTTGACTTTTTTTCTGGTTCGCTGACTGATTCACAATTCAACAGCCCTCGCAAACTTTGAATTTGATTATTCAGAATACTTTAAAAAGTTGTCATTTCTTTTACCGTTTTGATTAAACTTCTAAATTTAAATTTTCTTATACTCAAGATACTGAAACCAACTCTCTTGAAGGTGACAGCAATTAAATCTTCTGTTATTTTAGTTTGTCGTGATATTTGTTACTCAAAAACTGCTTATATAGAGAATACCGGGTAAGTCAAAATGAATATAGCGATTACAAACGGCTATAACTATTTAATGGAAAAGAATTTATCGATAAGATTAACACAGGATGTAGACGGAACTTCAAAATTTTGTATACATATGTCATAGATGTTCTATATGACTTCCCTTGGTCACACGGACAACATCTAGGCGGTAGTCCATCTCACGCCATACATTCTGAACATTTGTTCAGTCACCGACTCAAGCTCATTACAAATGCGTATTTTGAGTTCTTCAGTTATTTTGGGCATGGGAGGCACATGCACCCTGTCTTTCACATAACCCCATAGAAAAAAAATCACAGGGTGTCAAGTCCGGAGATCTCGGTGGCCAAGAGCAGAAGACATTTTCGGCATCTCCACTTCGACCGATCCAACGCTTTGGAAGATGTTGGTTTAAATATGTGCGAACCTCCGTATTCCAGTGTGGGGGTGCTCCATCTTGCTGAAAGATGTAATCTGTGGAATCAGAGTCTAGCTGTGGCATTAACCATACCTCAAGCATGTCAAGGTAAACATTTGATGTAACACTTCGCTCACTGAAGAAAAAAAAGGACCGTGCAATTTACGTGATGAGAACGTGATTACGTGATTTTCGCGCAGAACACATTAACTTTCGCTGAATCACGTTCATGTTCAATTACAGTGGAAGGCTTCTCCGTACCCCATATTCGACTGTTGTACCGGTTAACCTTCCCACTTATGTGGAAAGTTGATTCATCCTAAAAATGAGACGATCAGCCATTGTTTCATCCTTCATGCTTTACTGCATAAACGTAGCGTAATTCATACGTTTGCCGTAGTCTTCGTGTTTCAATTGCTGCACAAGTTGAATTACGTACGGTTTCATTTTCAGCCTCTTTCTGAGAACACGCCATACTGTTTTTTGTGGCATTTGTAACTGCCTACTGCCTTCGTATGTCGATTTCCGTGGGCTTCGTTCATACGTGCGGCGATTTTTTTCAACGTTTTCCGCTGAAACACGTGGCCTTCCGCTAGTTTTCCCTTTGCATAGACATCCTGTTTCTTCAAACATCCGATGCCATCTGCATATGCTGTTCGCATTTGGAGGTTCTTGATTGTAATGCTGATGAAATCTTCTCTGCACTGTGATAACAGAATGGCATTTGTTAAATTCTAACACGCAGAATGCTTTCTGCACGGGACTCGCCATTTTTGCTAATGAGACACCCGCAATGAACAGGTTTCTTGTCGTTGCGAAGTTTCAACTCGCGCATACGTAGGCATCCGCTTCACTGCACCTGCGCCTTACGTATAGAAATTTTGAAGTTCCGTCTACATTTTGCGTTAATCTTATCGATAAATTCTTTTCCATTAAATAGTTATAGCCGTTTGTAATCGCTATATTCATTTTGACTTACCCGGTATATTAAGATAAAAAAAAATCTGGTTTTGGTAGCGAAAATGGGGAGGGCCTAAACTTACATTGCCAAAAGGCTCCTATAGAGCTTAACCCTCTGATTGCGCATCCTGCGATTTCAGAGGGTTGGAAGCAAGTCTATTTTCTGCTGCATCCAGCGATTTTCACAAGCTAATTTGTTTACTTAGTAGTTTTATAGGGTTGGATCATATTTATACTAATAAAGCTTTGCATATAAATAGCAATCCGCTTGGCTCAACTGTATTTGAACACGTCTGCAAACGTTGCATAATAGTGATTTTAAAAAATGCGCAGTCAGAGAGTTAATCTAGTTCTGGCAATACTATTCCGTTTTGTTCAACTTACATTAGCTCTCCGACTGTGTAATTTTTTCAAATCATTATTTAGATGCAACGTTTGCAAACTTGTTCAAATACCGTTGAGCCAAGTGGATTGTTATTTATATACAAAGCATTATTAGAATAATATGATTCAACCCTATAAAACTACTAAGCAAACGCATTAGCCTGCGAAAATCGCATGATGCACCAGAAAATGTACTTGCTTCCAACCCGCAGAAATCACGGGATACGCAGTCAGGGGGTTAACTTGACGACCACTGTATGTCATGTCACTTTTTCATACATGGGTGCCATACGGAAGTTTGGCTTAGTTATTTTAGCGTGCCGTTTTGAAGAAACACGAGGGATATTTTGGGACGGACCTCGTAATTGTGAGCCTCGGATGACGAGGACAACACTTGAGCTGGCGACCAACTCTCTCCAAACTTCCACACCACAACAACGGGGAACATTTACGTATGATTTAGCGTGCAACAGGCCCAATACATGACGGATCTTCAGTGGAATCGGGTTTCGACCTGGAACCCTCCGACCCCAAAGCCGAGACCTTACCCACTTGGCCACCGCGACCTCGGTGCCATACGGAAATAAAAGTTGGTAAAGCAGGAGATCGCAGAGTGAACGGGTTACGGATAATATCTACGTTTCAAAAATTTCCCAGCTTGCAACTGGAGAGAAATGGCTAAATGAGCAGAAATGTCATTTCTACCAAACCGAGATCAAGTTTGTCCTGCGGTTTGATAAATGTTTCGATCAATTTGGAAATTATGTAGAATTAGTTTGGTTTAGTTTAGTTCTATTAACGCCCCGTTTTGAAACAACACAACAGCTATTTCGGCACGGACCTCCTAATTTTGCACTGCAATCAGATGAATAGGACGACACCTGAGCTGGCACTTTCTCTCCAAACTCCTGCACCACATCAGCGGGAGGACATTTGGCCCCCTACGTATGATTTAACGTGCAACAGGCCCACACACACGGCGGATCTCCGCTGGAATTGGGCTTGAACCTGGAACCTTCCGGCTTTATGCCAGCTTAAAAAAATTTTCATTTGTATTGTCAATTTTTTTTTTCGATGAACCTACGTATATAACAGATAAAAACGGTTTTTAAAAATTTACTTTTATTAGTGTTCTAAAAAACAACTTTTTTTTATTTTAACCCCTTAGCTATCGCGCCCGTGATATTGACGTGCATCGAATTATCGCATTTTTAGGCTTATAAACTAAAATTTAATCATTAATTAGCTTTATAATTTGACACTAAAATTACGTAGAATCCATAAGCATCTCAAGTATTCTATGCCTTCTTCGACGAATGAAAACGACAGCCCCTTTCCAAAACAGGAGGGGTCATCTTATTAGATAGCAAAGAAAATGCGACTCTTAAGGGGGTTAATAATTATCTATTTCTTAGTTTTAACTTTTTAATGCTTTATTCTAAATATTATGGAAACTTGCGATTAATCTTTTTCCAAATTCACTACCAGGTGGCGTAACTCGTACGGAAACAAAATTTAATTAAAATAATCGATTATTTAATAATTAAGTTCTGATAATATTAAAATAGCATATTGTCATCGAGAATGTACAAGTAAGTGAAGAAACTCTCAGAATTTCTACCACACAAGAAAATGAGTGAAAAATTGATTACAAAACTCCATCTTGAGCATGAAACCAGTTAAGATGAATAGAAGTGTTCAAAAAAGCTTTTTTTTATTAAATTTATCTTAACGTCATTCGAGCAGCATCTTTATGAGTAATATGTAAACAGGAAAATCGAAGGAATGTTCGTGAGGATGGAATGCTGTGATAAATTTTTCGCTCTCTTCCTAACGTGCCTAAGTTTCGAAATGTTGTACAATTGCTTGTCCTAGATGACAATACACTATATCAATATTTTCAGAACTTAATTACTAGTTAATCGTTTAATTTAATTAAATCTTGATTCCATACCCATGGCGCCAGCTGTAAGTGAATTTCAGAAAAAAAAAATTGGCCATGTTTTTTATGATAATTAATAGTAAATTAAACTGTAGGATAAATAATTTTTTAAAAATTCTACTTTTTATTTTGCTGATAAATGTGTTTTTAAATTTTCTTATTAAATTTATTAATAATTAACATATTAGAGGCGGGAAACTTGAAAACATATTTATCTCGAATTACCCAACATCAAAATTTTGATTGTAGAATTTGACTTATAGACCAATTTAGATAACTTGGACAAGTGAATAAATGTATGCAGAATACGTTCACTTTTTCTATTATACATTGTCTAGAGCGATCACGGTTATGGCTTGTTTTTTTGGTTTTTTTTAGCTTGCATCTAATTCACATACCGCACACAGTGTGTTAAAACGGTCTTTAGAGCAGCGACGCTGTTGTTAAGGGGTCTAATCTGGTACCCCCGGTTGGGTTCCGCACGTTAACAACGGAACCCAACCCAACTCCCAACCCAACCGGGGGTACCAGAATATACCCCTAAATCATTTGAACTCCTCCACTGGAAGAGGGAATGAGTTTAAAACCATATGAAAAGTTGAGATCTGCTGGCTTACGCAACCAATTATCAATTATCTCACTGGTCCTATTACCAATTATCTCACTGGTCCTATTACCAATTATCTCACTGGTCCTATTATCAATTATCTCATTGGCAGTTGATACTGCGTCATCTAAACCTAAATAAAGGTTCTGAGAGTGTTCTCAACTTTCTCGTATACTTCCAAAATCCCACCATATGGAGCGTTTTGTGTTTAGCTTCGTCGTATAATAAAGAGAATCGAGTATGCATTTTGGACCTATTTAATTTGGTCGACTGAGTTCAAAATTGGATGCAGATATAATACATTTATAGTTAAAAGACCCGTACCAAATTTGATTTAGCTAGCTCGTTGCGTTTTCGAGTTATCGTGTTCATATACACAGGGACGAAACGCATATTTACGGATCCCACATAGTAGGGAATGAGGTCACTTCTTATTGGCTATCAGCGGCACGTGACTTGGCTTGCTTCTTAATTATGACATAGCACCCCGCTTAGGCGGGATTTTAACTATTATTTTGCCTTCTGCTATCGCATCACGGAGAAATCAAAACTAACTTCTAATTATGATTATTTGGATGTTTCTCAAGAAAATGATGAATGCATTTTTAGAATAAAATAAATAAAAGGGCGCAGTGGCGGCGATTGGGTTCAAAATGTAAGGGGAGAAAAATTTATAGACATCGAAAAGTACCCGAGAGTATAAGTGTAGACAATAAAAAATGAAAATTCACCTACAAACTTAGTTAATTTTACAGGACACTATTGCTTTTTAATAATTCTTAGTTTTAGGCAGCTAAAATAAAAAATAAAAAAATTTAAGAAAAAAGTAGGAAGGCGACTGCCCTCCCCCTTCCCCGATTCGCCACCACTGAAAGGCGAACTTTCAGCACTGGTAAGTACTGTTTAATAGAGTAGAGTATAAATAGAATCTTTGAGACGTATGCTCGCTAAAAGCTGCTTTGTCTCTAATTTATCTGAAAAAATTTAGAGTAGAAACTCTGCTTTGAGTTGATTGACTGATGGGTTGATGATGGGGAAGGAAAAATATAAAAAATAGCAATAAACCTCAAGCGTGGAGAATTTATTTTAGAAAAAAACATTCGACAGTCAAACGCAGTTGAAAAGGAGCAAAACGTGAAAAATTGAATGTTGAATGTGACGCAAGAAAGATTTTTTTTTCCATCATCTGAACGATCAAACAACCAAGAAAAGGAGAGTGGAATGTAACCAAGATTATGTCTTAAAAGATCTCCATGATTCTCATATTTTATGCACTGAAATAAAATGTGTTCAATATTTTCTTCTTGTTTGCACGTACTACGGAGGGGAGACGAAATTAGATTAAACTTCAAAAGAGTAGCTTCTTTAGGATATGCTCTAGTTCTGAAACGGGACAGAAGAACATCAATCAGTGGCGAATCCCCAGAGCCAAGCCAAAATTCTTGATTTTATTTAAAATCATTACAACTGTGATTTCTTTATTTCCCTCTTTAAAAAAATAATAAAAACGTTTCAACATTGCTTTCTGGCTATACAGGCTCGAAAATTTTCCTACTTTTGTAGTCATTCCACTTGTATTTGTAGTTTTGACGAGGTCGAAGACATTTTTTGGCTAGTTATTTCATTGTAATTTTTATTAAATTATCGAAAGTACTGTATTGTTCTTTATGATTCTTATTGTCAGGTGAGTAAAGTCTGTAAAGTTAAACAGTTTTGGTTTACTTCAGCCTTGAGGTTTGACGTTCGCCACGACGATACAAAATTTTTATTCACTCCGCGGCCCGCCCCCCCAGACTCGAATCCTAGATTCGCCACTGACATCAATATTTCTATTGTAAGGAAGGAGACGATGTTGAGGTTTAATACTGTTTAGATGCCTCATAATATCTGGAGTTTTCCCAGATTGTTACTGCTACAACATGTATATTTTCCCTTAGAACATGAATTAAATCATGTGAAGAGACCCGTTCAGATATTCGTGTATTTTTAGCTGTGCGGCAAGATTGTCAACAAATTCATTCTCGGCGATGCCAGAATGACCTGGAACCCAAATGAATTCGAGAGAAGATTTACTGTTTAGTTTCACGAAGTCATTTAAAAGCAAGCCAAGTCACGTGACGCTGAGAGCCAATGAGAAGTGACCTCATTTCCTACTATGTAGGGTCCGTAAATATGCGGGACAAACAATCTTTCAATTCATTTGGTCCAATATTTGTCACTGATCTATAGGTTTGGTATAAAAATCGTGTACTATAATTCATCGAGCTAGCTTCTGGGGTTTTTGAGTTATGGCGTTCATATATACATGAATAAACCGACGGACAGACAGTCAACCTGTTGACGCACATTATAACTTGACTTGTGTGAATTCGATGCTATGAGGTCCTTTATTTTCCCTCCCAGTTAGAATATTTCCTATTTTAGAATATAATACAAATGCAAAATTCATAAATGAGAAGAAAATCCCGTCTCCAATTTTTTTTTCAAAAATAAATCGTAAACGAAGTGAGGAACTAATCAAGTCTATCGTATTTAGCATCAGGAACGGAGAGAGGTGATCCTACCCCCCACCCCACCACTTGCTATATCTTTGCTGATTTTTTTCATTCCCAACATGACCCCCACCCAGTAAATAACTACCTGTCTGCAACTTTTTTTCTACACAGATTTAAGAAACTTAATAAATTTTGTAAGTAGGTTTAATAAAAAAATATATATTCTTGAAAAATGATACTTTAATTAAAGATATTGATGAAAAATGTTGCACACAACAAATTAAATGTATCACTGCAGTAAAATTACAATTTGTACATATTTTTAAGATTTTTAATTTATATTTAATTTTTAATCACCCACATAAGGCTTATTCATGAATTCTATTTTAATTGCACAGCAGTAAGCAAATCCCAGATAGCATGTACATTTGCAGCAAATGTGATTTTCTTGATATTAACTTGTCATGACAAACTTGACGCGACAACTTTTAAACTAACTTCCTGCAAAGTAACAAAGCATAATCGATCATCCTCCTTGCAATTCAAGTTTGCTGTAAAGTTGACACAGCACACTTACACACCACGATCTGGATATAGTTGTATGTATCTGGTTTTGATCTTTGTCTGCGTTTAAAAAAAAACATCCGATTTTTAATAGCATCTCTTAAACCGCCCGTTATTTTATCAATTCAATAAATCAATGATAATTTGAAAACTCTAACTAGGTCTTTTTTTAAAAAACATTACTTTTAAAAAATTCTCCATCTTTTCACTAAATATAGAAGTCGCACTGTAAAGAAAACTATATATAGCCTTTTTCTAAATGTTGAAATTTTAACGTTCATAAACAAAATTATACCATACCTAAAAAAGAGTCAATGTTTGTTGAAAAATAATAACTTACATTTTGTCCCATTTTAAAAGAAATTACTTTTGAACCCTAATTTCATATTTTATTCCATTAGCAAAATGTAGTTATTAGCGAAAATCGCCCTCTCTTTGACTTCAAATCATATTCTCAAATCAAAATTTAAAAAAATATTGAAATCAAGAAGACAGTTTTATTTTAAACGTTTAGATGCATGATATATTAGCGTAATATGTCTTCGGCAGTCAAAGTCCAGCTGGCTGGGTGGCTAAGGCGACGGGTTTAGGAAGCTGGTTGTCAGGGGTTCGAATCTGAGGTTCGTCTGCGTACTCTGTTTTTGCTTTAGTTTGCAATGAGTTTGACGCAACAAGCTTGCTGCAAGTTCGACGCGTAGTGACTTCGTCGTTTGCAATAACTTGTTTCAAGCTTGAACTCTTGCAGAGCAAGATTGCTGCAACTTTGAAGCAAACTAAAATTGCTATCTGGGATAACTCTTAAACCTTGTCTTTTTCACAATCGTTTTTGCTCTCCCCCTCTGCCTGCGTCCTTAACGAGGACCAATCTCATCACCCCCTTCGGTATGGCCCTGAACAAAAGTTGTTAATTTTCTTGGGCAATTAGATTCAGAAGTTGATACAGTAGAGTCCCAGTAATCCTGACTAGATGGGACCAGACCCTGACAAGAATAAACGAAATTTGCCTTAAAATGCACGCAATGCAAGTTTTAGATGGGTAAGACTATAAAAATCGTTGTTTTTTTCATTAAATGCCTACAGTTTAATTAACACAGCTTACTAACAGAGTGTTATTTCCATATTGACCTCTCACTAAAATTAGTATATCCTGCATTTTTTTAAAAAAAAATCCCATTCGGATTAACCGGATGTCCGGACAAGAGGGATTCTACCCTCTTTTCGTCAATCCCACCTATCTCGTAACTTCGGGGTATTATTGTATTTGGTTTGAAATATGACACAAATTTTTTAAAGCCAAATGCTCAAGTCCATCTATCTAGCTTGTTACATTTTGGATTATCGTGCTCGCATGCACGCAGACGGACTACAGATTTCTCGATGACGGATTTAACACAAAATTTGATAGAAATCTATAATTTTAGTATGAAGGCCACATACCAAATTTCATTCGTCTAGCTTGTTCTATTTGCTCGTTATTTTGTCCACGGATTTATTTAGACTTTACTAGATTAGAGACAATTCCCAAAACGTGCTTTTTGGAAAAACGGATATTTAGCAGAATCTTTAGGTTGAATTTTTTTACGATTACAATATTCTATATGCGGGAAACTAAACATTATTTACCACTACGCTTAATATGGTTTCTATTTTAGCTTTGGTTGTAAGCTGTAGTTTCGTTTGATCCTAATAGTTGTTTGGATAAGCAAACTAATTAAGATCTTCAAAAATTACCTGTTGATAGGGGAGGTGTTAGTACCCCTAAAATTTTCCTATTTCTTTGGACTCCTGGTTCGTTAGTTTCTACTGCGACCTCAGGGCACACTTCCTCAAGTGGCACCAGTGAAAAATCATCGTCTTCTGGTATTGAACTTAGTCTCTGGCTTTGGAGAATCAGAGCTTGGCGGAGACGCGTCCTGTTTGGGTGTGAAGGAAGCGCTTTCTTTTCTTCCTTCAGCTGTTGCGTTCCCAAAGAGACATGAGGAGGTTCTTTCGAATCTGGAGTAGATGCAGGTTTCTGCGTAGATTGAGAAGGCACGTGCGTTTTGGTTGACGATCCTGGAGTAGATGCATTCGCTGGAAAGCGTCGAACAGGCCAAAATATATGGGTTGGTGGTTCTGGAGCAGATGGAGTCGTATTCTGCTTGGTAGGCTGTGCAGTTACATAGGCCTTTGAATATGTATAGGGAGAGAAACGCTTAGAGATTTTATTGTGCAGAGTTTCATTATCTGATCTTCGAGGTCGAAGAGTCACATAGTCTTTTGTTTTTAGAGAACGCGCAGTCACAATAGGTTCTCGACGAAGAAAAGTCACATAATCTTTTGTTTTCTGAGGAAGTACTGATGCATCGTCTGATCCCCGAGGAAGACCAGATAAATAATCATTCGGGTTTTGAGAACGAGCAGTGATATCGTCCGATTCTCGTCTATGAAAAGTCACATAATCTTTCGATGATTGAGAACGCTCAGGTTTAACATCATACGCATTAAAAGGAACAGTCGCACCATGCTCCAGTTTCTTGACCTTTTTTGTTCCTGGATGACACCCGGTTGCATCGTCTTTCGGTCCCTGAGGTCTTGCAAGCACACCATCTTCGAATGCTGGGCGGCATTTAGTCAAAGTCTCTCCAAGTTCTCGTGGATAACCATTCCAGTTACCTCCTGGTTCTCCATAAGTCACAGATTCTTTTAGTTTCCGAGGTTCTGTTTCTTCTGAGTTATAGAAACTGTGTGTATTTTTTTGGTGGCAGATCTCTGCTTCTTGCTGATTAACTTGGCTTGGTTTACTAAAGTAATCAGCTAACATTTTCCTCAATTCTTGTTCCCGTTGCATCATTTCCTGGTCTTTTGCGTCATATTGAGTTGCTCTAGCTTCTGTCGGTGTTTCCGAAACTATATCTTTCGCCGCACTTTCTTGATGCATTACTATATCTTGTTCTCTTGCTTTCATATTTTCTTCCGATACTTCACATGGCTGCTGTAAGCCTTCTTTTTCCGAACTTAATATCGAGAGTTTTCTTGGTAGCTCACTTCTTTTTTGCAATGCCGCGTTTGCCTTTAACTGCTCATTGTCGGCATTTCTGTCCCATTCTTGTTGTGCCGCATCATCCGAGTCATGTTCAGCTGTTGGTATTGAATCTTGTGTCGGGGAAATTAAGATTTCTTCTGGACTTTCAGTTCTTTGTTGCATCGTGACTTGGTTTTGCTTACTAAAGTAATCAGCTAACATTTTCCTCAGTTCTTGCTCCCGTTTCATCATTTCCAGGTTTTGTGCGTCATATTGAGTTACTCCAACCTCTGCCAGTGTTTCCGAAACCTTATCTGGCGTCGCACTTTCTTGCTGCATTACAATATCTTGTTCTTCTCTTACTTTCAAATTTTCTTCCGATACTTCACATGGCTGCTGCAAGCCTTCTTTTTCCGAACTTAATATCGAGAGTTTTCTTGGTAGCTCACTTTTTTGCAATGCCGCGTTTGCCTCTAACTGCTCATTGTCGGCATTTCTGTCCCATTCTTGTTGTGCCGCATCATTCGAGTCATGTTCAGCTGTTGGTATTGAATCTTGTGCCGGGAAAATTGAGATTTCTTCTGGAAATTCATTTATTTGTTGTACCGTGATATTTCTTTCTGGTTCCACCATCTCATCTTCTGCGAGTTCATCACATTCTTTATGTACTGCGTCAGCTTCTATTTGAATTGTTTGTATTAAATCTTTAGCCCGGACGAGAGAGTTCTCTGCGGATCTTACAAATTTTTGTTTTACATTTACGCCTGTTTCTTGCTTCAGTCCCTCTTCTTCTGCACAGGACTCTTCGTTCTCTTCAGTTATTCGAAGGAAATTTTGTTCTCGGACGTTTTGTGTTGGTTCTTTATTTTTATGTAGTTTTCGATTCGAATGCAAATCATCCGAATCCACTTTTTCCTCTCGGTAAATCTTTGAATCTTGTATTTGTAAGTCCTCTTGAACTGGTTCTTTGGGTCTACTTCCTTCTCTTTTTTCCATTCTAGCTGTATACACCTAAAAAAGATTAAAACAGTGAAATTTTAAGTCGAAGCTCAGAGAAACAATTTATTTTATAATTGACCCTTTAAGTGGGAATAGAGGTTATATCTCACTAACTATGGAATTTAACTCTTCAACCAACCCTCTTAAGGCGTTTAACATCCTACCAAAATATCATTTGAGTTAAGATGAAATTTACTAGAAAAGTAAAAATGCCTTGTAGAGCAGTTTTCGCATTCAAAGAAGTATCCAAATAATCCTAAGTAATTGCAATAAATAGACAAAGGAGTAACAAGATTAGATTAATTGACGTGAACAGCTCCAGTTGATACTATCATATTTTCGAATTTAATCCTTAAATTTATGCAAATTGTTTAGCCGTTATTCCAAAGTTAGTTTTATTAATTAAATTTGTATTTATTGTATCTTATAGTTTGATTTTTTCAAAGTTAGTTTGAATTTAATAATTCATTTTTATCAAAGGAGTAACAAGACTCGATAATCTGTTGATACTGTCTAGACTAGACCGAAACAAAATTTCGAACTTAAGGGGACATACGACTGTAAAATCTCAAAAATTATCGATTTTATGAAAAAAAAATATTATTCCCCAATCTTTTCTGAACAATTTAAAATAATCCGCGTTAAAAAATTCCCATAATTATGAAAGTTATGAAGGAAAATGTATCAGCTGTTCAATGTAAACATTGAATCTGACCATGTCTTTAAAACGCTATATCTCAAAATGTGTTTTTGATATTGCGCGCAACGATATCTCAAGAACTATTGAATATTTTTACATTACATTTTTACAGAATATGTATTTTGCTATGTTCCACAAATTGAACTACATTTTTGTACATATTTCTCCAAAAAAGTTTTTTGGGGGGTAGAAAAGTTGAAATGTTAACTATTTTTTGAATTTTTATTTTAAATTGGTATATAAAGCAGAAATTAAATTTAAATATTAATAAATTGTGGTTCAGTTTCTTACAAAGACTGTCTGGATTACTTAGTTACCCAAAATATTGTTTTTTGATAACTATTTTATCCGTAATCATGTGCTCAAGGTGATTATCTCATTTTTTCTCCAAAAATTATACCTATATTTATTACTCTCTCAAATAAATACATACAAATATGAAAGTTTGAAAATGTGAAAATAAGAGAAAGAATAGATATTTTTCTAAAAAAGTGAGTTTGTGAACTGCATTGTTTCAGAGGTATAATGTTTCAAATTTGACAGTTTTCCACCATGTTTTCGAGGTTTAAGAGTCGTATGTCCCCTTAACCCTTAAATGTATGCAATTTATCTATCCATAATTCCAAAAAGATGCACAACAAAATTAAGTTTTAATAGATTTTGATTTGATGCGACTTTCTCTGGCACAAGATCCTCAAATGGGATAAGCTGCGCCGAAAACCAAGAAAGTTTTAATAGAAAAAATAAGATACGTATATAGGGAGCGAAACCTAGTAAAATCAACGTAGATTTCTAGTCATGTAATTTGAGATGGATTTTACTAATTGACTATTACTAACTAGATTGATCGTGTATATCTGAACGCAATAATTCAAAAGCACACCACGCGGCATTCATGAAATTCGGCATATGGTCTTGACATCCAAATTTTGGACGCAGTCGATGAAAGGGAATCGGTCCGAAATGCATATTTACGGATCCTACATAGTGGGGAATGAGGTTGCTTCTCATTGGCTCTCAGCGTCACGTGATTTGTCTTGTTTGTTAATGATGTCATAGCGCCATGTTTAGGCGGGATTTTAATTATTTTGTCTTCTGCTATTGCATCATGGAGAAATTAAAACTATATTATTATGGTTATTTGGATGTTTCTCAAGAAAATGATGATTACATTTTCAGAAAAAAACAAATAAAGGACGAATCTTCAGCATTGGTAAGTACCATTTAGTTTCACGACGTCATTTAGAAGCAAGCCAAGTCACGTGACTTTAAGAGCCAATAAGAAGCGACCTCATTCCCTACTACCTAGGATCCGTAAATATGCGCCCGAAAAGCAAACTCGATTTTCTTCACTATGCTATGAAATTCAACTGGAAACGCGCCATATTCTGTAAGTCAGCGATTCTCAACCAGGGGAGCGTGATAACACTAAATGGGGGCGAGGGCACATCGAAGAGAAAATATTATTAAAAAAATTTATTAATTTACTGAAAGGAAAGTAAAACAAAATACATTCTGCCATAATAAAAAACAAAAATACACATTTACACTGATATTATACCCTTATAAACAGGATTGTATCGGTACTGCACAATTATTTATTAATTAACTTATGAATACTAAATAAAAAATACATTGTTAGTAATTAAAAATGCATTATTTTTATTGTATGAGGGGGGTGCGATGAAAATTATGGGTGAAAATTGGGTCGCAATCACTTAAAGGTTGAGAAACACTACTGAAGGTATTAAAAAAAGTAGAGAAGAAAATACTCCCGCCAGATATGATGGGCAAAAAGAAAAACATTTCTTTCAAACAATAGTCATTACATAACAACATCAAAAACTAAGGGAAAAATGATTAAACTTACTATCAATTATAAACAGGGTAACTTTAAAAACCATAAAATCACGATGCAAAATATCAAGTAATTTTCTAAGCTGTAGACAAGGGTGAGCATAAACAAGACATGTGCAGTTAGACGGAAATAGTGACTGATTATGTGAGGCCAGTCATATTTTCCTCAAACACAGATTTCTAAATTTTTAACGTGGTTTGTTGATTGATGTGGCTCTAAATTCATTCTTTATCGATATGTTTCGTTTATTTTCGTTTCCGTTTTGAAGAAGACTGAAAGGATTTTGGGGTCTATTTTGGTACCCCCGGTTGGTTGGGAGTTGGGGTGGGGTTCGGTTTTTAAAGTGCGGAACCCAACCCAACCGGGAGTACCAGAATAGACCCCTTTATTCTAGTTATTTAAACCTCTCGTTTTGAGGCTATACGATGGATATTTTGGATCACCCGCTTCATTTTTAACATTGGTTCGAAGACGAGGACAGCATATGAGCCCGCACCCCAAAAAAAATTCTATGCGACACCAGCAGGAGGACGTTTGACTGTCGTCGTCGGATTTAGCATGTACCAGATACGCCGCATACACGGCAGAGTATTGTTGGAACTGAGCTTCGAATCTAGAAACCTTCGGTTTTGAATTCGAGACCAGGGTCGGACGAACACTCCTTTCATCCGTTCCCCGGTACGGAGTAAAAAATCGAAGAGCGCAAAATTGCCAAAAACAAAATGAAAAAAAATCGCAAAGGAGTTTCTGAATTAATTAGAGAACTTTCTGAAAAAATTCTAAAAAACAATAAGAAAATCTAACTTTGGGGTCTATTCTGGTACCCCCTGTTGGGGGGGGGGTGGGTTTGGTTTCTTTTGTTATGTACGGAACCCAACCCCACCCCCCACCCCACCGGGGGTACCAGAATAGACCCCTCTATGGATTAATGACCATAAAACTTTCAAGGCATTACTCCAGTAATCTATATGTATAAAAAGCAATGTCTGTATTTGTGTGTGTATGTGTCTGTCTGTGTGCGGTACAGAGCAGAGATCGCTGCGCCTGCAGGTACGAAATTTGGCACAAAGGTGGCCCAAGACAAGAACCGAAACACCTCGAAGCAATTTTTTTCGATTTTCGACGTAGATTTTTTGTTATTCAATGTTTTATTGATTTTTTTCGCCTGTTTTTTAGCGAAGTTCCGTACTAAAATTATTGAAAATTTAACAGTTAAAGAAAAAAATTGTACTATTGAAACGTTATTTGATAGCCTCAACAACGAGATCAATTTCAAATCTTTACAATAATTAGACGCGTGTCGGTAATTATTAACCTTCCAGCGGACGCGCGTTTTGAAAAGATACATGTATTGTGCATCGTATTACATACTTGTATCGTTATTTTATAAATTTAAATGCAATTTTTATTTATAAAATCTTTGTTTACTATTAAGCTAATAAATACAGATAACATAATTAAAAGCTGTATTTATTTTTGTAGAACAGCACGACGTATTTTTGTAATACGATGCACGATATGTCGTAAAATTTGTGCAGGCGGGCCCGCTGGAAGGTTAAAATAATAAGGTCACTTTTTCAGACGAAACGTTATTTTCCCGTAAAGTCTTTATGTAAATCACGGCAAAAACTTTATTACCCGGTAAAGGATAAGGAAAAATCATCATTATAAAGAGTCATCTTCTTTAATATTGTCCAAAAATTGTACTTATTTTTTTATTCATCGACTTTTAGACGGGCCATTTTTTTGAAGCACGTTGAACAACTAACCTTAAAACCTCTCAGGCACACTAGGTGGGAAAGTCGAATTGATGTTATAAAGCCGTTGAGCTATCAAATCGGTTAAATGTATTGCTTAACATTTTAGAGAACAGAAATATGCACTGGTGGCCAAATGCTAAGCACCATTTTTAAGATGCGGAAAAATTGAACTTAATAGGAATATAATGGTTCGCAATCAGTTGCGGAGAATCGTGGGGCATGCAATCGTTGGAACTCGCATTTTACCGATACACTCTAAGAGAAGCTAAATCACAAGGGTCCATGCACAAACTGAAATTATAAAACTTGAATCTTCAAACAGTTAATATTGAATTTTATGAAAGTTGAACACATGTATACTAATAAATTAAATACATAATTTGAATTGCATTTCGATGATAACTATTCGAAGATTCAAGTTTAATAAGTTTCAGTTTGTGCTTGGGCCCTTATCATTTAGCTTCTCTTAGAGTGTACAGAAATTCACATCGCTGCAATATTAATATATTTCTGAATATTAACGGTGTTGAACTGGAATTTGTATATATGTTGCTCTATATATCTGGCTATGAAGTTGTACAAGAAAAATTACGCTACATTTCGCAAATGCGCAGTAAAAAATTATTAAATACATACTCATATTTCCTGTAATATTCGAATTATCTAAATCAAATTTTGATACAGTGCTTCTACATATTGTCAAGTATTCTGTAAATTTCGTACAATTTGGTTGAAAACTCTGCATGTTGTAAGAAAAAAGCATGCGGAAAAATTTGGGATGTTTTTTTTAAAAAAACTTTTATATCTCCTCGAATATTCGTGCTATTTTTACGAAAATGCATGTAAATATTATGGACTTCAAACACAACCATTCACTAAAGTTTCAATTCGTTATGAGTTTTCTGTGAAACGATGTGGGCCAAAATCCATTTTCGGCTTCATTGCTTTCTGGTCCCCCCCCCCCCCTAAATGCCATCTTCACTGTAAAATTCTGACGATTGTATGCCCCACGATTCTCCGCAACTGATTGCGAACCATTGTATTCCTATTAAGTTAAAATTTTTTGCACCTTCAAAAGGGTCCTTAGCATTTGGCCACCAGTGTAGATACTAGTTCAATAAGAGATGAAGCTTCTAGGCTACTTAGGAAAATACAACAATTCAAATTTCTTTGTTCTGTCGCGATATGGTATGAGGAATTAAATCATATCAATCCCATCAGTACTCATGCAGGAAAAAAAATTTGATATTGCATTGGCAATAAAACTTTTGAAGAGTTCCAATCTTTTTTATAGGAAGTTGAAATCGGACAATCATTTTAATGTCATCCTTGTCGATTCTGACGAAATGGAATTCGAAATATAGGCAGGTAAAAATTTTGAAACAATATCTGGACATCGAGTTCGTCGGCGAAAAAGACAATTTGAGTATAAAAATTAGGATGAGCCCATAATCGATGCACAGGAAAAATACAAAACTGAATTCTGTTATACCACCTGGTTGACCCTGCAATCAATTCTTTAGAACAAAGTTTTTTCAGCAGCAGCATCACAACAGTTACTTCTGTTTTATCTATCATATATATGAATTAAAAGATGTTAGTTCTTTTGTGACTTTGTCCAATTGCAAAGATTTGGAAACTATTTTAACAGATGGAGAATCATCGGATATAAACAGCCTGGAACTTTATGTTGAAATTTCAGTGGCGAGTGTTCTCTTTTGGAAAAAGATTTACCACCTTTGGATGTTTTGAAATTTATTAAAAAAAAGAATTTTGCTCCGAACTTCAGCACTGCTCTAAGAATTTTACTAACTCTTCCAATAAGTGTTGCATCTGGGGAACATAGTTTCTCCAAACTAAAAATAATCCAGAACTATTTACAAAAAGCAACATCTCAAACAAGATTGTCAGACCTCGTTATATTAGGAATTGAGTATGAACTGAGTAACAGTTTAGATGTTTCCGAATTAATTAGAGAATTCTCTGAACTAAAAGCTCGTAGAAACAAAATTCGTCTCAATTATACTCCTGTTAACTGTTTTTTAAATGAAATATTTTACGCGAAAAGTTATTATAAGTATTTGTGTCAATTACTGAGTTACACTCTTGTTTTTTGGACGTTTGCTAAAAATGTAAAAAAGACCATATATCTTTTTTTTAGCATGCTCACATTGTAATTCCATAGGGGCGTATTTTTTTACTTTTGCACGGAGCGGTTCAAAGGCTAAAACCGACCTTGCGGCCACAAGGAATTCATGACCGCGGTGGTCTAGTGGTAAGGTCTGGACTTCGTGGCAAGATGGTTCAAAACCCGATTCCACTAAAATTCCGACGTGTATGGGTCCTGTTGCACACTAAATCATACGTAGTGGCCAAGTCTTCTCCCGCCAGTGTGGTGCAAAAATACCCATTCTAGCCGAGCCTACCCAAGAAGGGTGTAAGGCCGGGAGAAGACGAGCGCGGAGAGAGTCGTCCCACCAGCATGTGGAAAATGTGTTTTATTAGGTACAATAAGAAGATACAGACATTGCCCGAACAGGGGCAGTACTTCCCCGATAGCATGTACACTTGCAGAAAGATTGCTTTTTCTTGATATTAGCTTGTCATGACAAACTTGATGTGGCAACTTTGCATCAAATTTTCTGCAAAGTAACAAAGCATAATCCACCAACCCACTTGCAAAACAAGTTTGCTGTGAAGTTGTTATAACATGCTTCACACAACGATTGCAAAACAAGCTTGCTACAAAGATGATAACACACTTACAGCTAATTTTTGTCTCTGTTTTAAAAAAAAACATCCGATTTTTAATAGCATCTCCTTTTTATTAATTCAATAAATCAATGGTAATTTGTAAAAAAATTAACTTTTTTTATAAAAAATTTTTTGAAAAATTCTCCATCTTTTTACTAAATATAGAACTCGCACTTTAAAGAAAACTATATCGTCTTTTTCTTAATGTTGAAATTTTAACGTTCATAAACAAAATTAAATCTAAGAAACAGACAACGTTTGTTGGAAATTAATAACCTACATTTTGCCCCATATTTTTAAAAGTAATTACTTTTTAACCCTAATTTCATAATTTACTCTACAAGCAAAACGTAGTTATAGCGAAAATTGCTATCTCTTTGACTTCAAATCATATTCTCAACTCAAAATTTTAAAAAATTAATGAAATCAAGAAAGCAGTTTAAAATAAAACGTGTAAAGGCACGATTTATTAGTGCAATCTATCTTCTCTTATCAGAGTCCCGCTTGCTGAGTGGCTAAGGCGATTGGCTATGAAGTTTGTTGTCGGGTGTTTAATCTGAGATTTGTCTGCGCACTCTGTTTTCGCTCTAGTTTGCAATGAGTTTGACACCACAAGCTTGCTGCAAGTTCGACGCGTAGCGACTAACTCGTTTGCGATAACTTGTTTCAAGCTTGCACTCTTGCCGTGTCAAACTTGCTGCAAGCTTGCAGATTTGCATAGCACGATTACTGCACCTTTGCTGCAAGTTAAAATTGCTATCTGAGTTTTATGAGAGCTGGGAGTGTATACATGGTTCGCTTCACCTCAGTGGGAAGAGAATAACTTTATCTACATGTACTCAACCACCGAGTGTGGCGAGTGATACTCCCAATAAAAGAATCACAAACTGAATGCTCTCTCTTTTCATACAAAATATAAAAACATCCCTAGCGCAATACATTTAAAAACTTCTCGGGCAAGCAAGAAACAGTAAAAAAATATTTGTGAAAAAGGAACAAACAAACACAGAAAAAAACAGTAAAAATAAGATATATAAATAAGTCAAAGATTAAACCTGACAATATAAAAACAAAACACACACACACGGACAAATACTGCACGCCAAACTACATGCACAACACAAATAAAAACTATATGAGTACAAGACATTGAATTAAAAATTCATGAACAAATTCTTCTAAGGAAGAAATTCCGTCACCAATCATTGTTTTGTATCTGTGACTTTAATACTGATACTGATTGCCTTGCCTACTGACTGTTAGTGAAACATTATGACCTTCGCAACTTTTGCTTTTTTTTTTACTCTTAAGTGAAAATCGTTTTGTTTTATGTTTTAAGTATGAAAGAGTTTTCTGGTTTGTTTGCTTACATTAAAAACCTTGACTTTATCTGCTTGTATGTTGGACTTCCGCTTTGAAGATGCATTGACTTAGTATTACATCGGAAATACATAGTACAGGCTTGTAAACAAACCAGAAATCTCGTCCATTTATCTAAAAAATTAATTTTTAGTTTATATAGTTGAACTATTAAATGGAAAACTATATTTATGTAGATTCTGATCGCAACATAAGAATTTGATAATAAAGACTACAAATAATTTGCACAGTTGTTAAGATTTTCAGGTAAAAATCTAAGTTATTTTGGGAGTTCTTAACTTAAAACTACTTCGTATGCTTGCAGCGTCGAAATATATTTACTGGCTTCTTGTTACTAACGGGTCTCTATTCTGGTACCCCCGGTTGGGTTGGGGACGTCACTTTTTCCGCCCGTTAACGACAAGTGCAATTCTCGTACCCGTTTTTCCAACCGGTTGGGATCTCGCTCGGTCGAAAAAAGGACTCCAATTTCTCGCCAGCTCTGTACCTGGCGTAAACGCGATTCACTAGCGAGAAGTGTTGTTTCGATATCAGAACTTATCAAATTTTCGTTTAAAATGGAGGCTGCTAAGACGTCAATTGTGTTTTTAAAGGGTTTATCGGGATAAATGTAATCCATTTGACCAATCTGAAGAAGAATTTATCAATTACTTTAGATTTTTTAAAAAGTAGTTAAATTTTTTTTATCGAATTTAAACAATTTAATACGACAATCTAAAGTAATTAAATCTTTAAAAGTAGTTAAATCTTTTACTACTCCATCAAGATAGTCAATAATGATAGTTGATAATTAACTAAGATCAATTACATTTAAAGATTTAATTACTTAATATTTTCTTATTAAATTAAATTATTAAATTAAATTAGGGTAACATTTTAACATTTTTTTAACACTGACTTTTTGACTTTCCTCATTCCGTATATATCATTAAAAATTTTTTTATTTAGGTTTTAATTCAAAGAAATTTGTCAAATATTTACAAAGTAATTGCAAAATCTGACAATAAAAGAATTTTTCTTGTTCCTTTGTAAAGAAGTAATTTTTTTAATGTTGTGAAAACTTGCTGAATTTAATAACTTTTTTTCATGTTTTATTTTCGTATGGAATTGGAAAAATAAACAAATGGTTTGTAATATTAATTTCTAAGATTTATTCATGTTAAAATAATTGGCATGGAAAAAAGTTTATTACTTTTCCTCTCTCTAGAAAACTGGTAAAATTGGAAAACTGGTATTGAAAAAAAGACTCCAATTTATATTCTATAAATTTATAATATTATTATAAATGTATATTTTGTAAAAGATAAATGGTTTCCCCCCCCCTTAACAATGGACTTATGAAAGCAAGAAAGATGCATTATAATGCATCTTATTACTTATTAGAGGCGGGAAGATTTAAATTCTGCTCTTATAATGCATCTTATAAGAGCAGAATTTAAATCTTCCCACCTCTTACCGTTGGCGTCTTTTGAAAAGATGCGCTCAACTTTCCCACTTAAAATTTGTGGATATTTTTCAAAATAAGCCAACATAATTTCGAATTGGGTAGCAAATGTACGCTTCGCCATAGTTCCTTTGGCGATTCAAAACTCGATCTGAATTTGAAACCATGTAACAATGACGATCGCTTGATTTGCTGCGCGCGCAGCAGAAATACGTCACTTACTTGCGTAAACCGCGATGTTCGAAACGACCGAGGTACGAGAATCAGACACCTTCTTTCAATCGAGAAAAAGCCATTAACGTCCCGCGGTGGAAAGGCGAAACGCTCCCAACCCAACCGGGGTATGAGAATAGACCCATAATTCAGTATTTTCAAAGCCGAGAAAAGATTTGACGTTTCAGCAGAAGGTTTTATTGTGCGAAAAAAACAAAAACAAACAAACCCGCAAGCGAAAACAGTAAGTTTTAATAATAATAATAAAAAAAATCATAGCAGTTTGAATTGTAAAATGTTACTGACTTATCTAATCTTTTAAATAAGTAACAGAACCTCCACTAATCGTTTATTGAATGTATTCAGCCATTTATTTGCGCTGTTGTATTCCTCATAATATCGTCAAACATTACGCTTCTAAATCATTCTGAGTCAAATAAAGCAAATTATGCAATTATAAAAACGCGCAAATATTTAAATCTATTTTATGTTTTCACACATATTATATGAATATTCCGAAATTCTTTCTCACTTTTTTTTAGATTAAACCAAGCATTATTTTCCATGATGCGAAAATATCTTGTCCTCTAGTACATGTTGCCACTTATTTTAAATTTGACATTTCCTGTTTGTTTTTGTTTAATCGTTTGCATGACATTTTTATTTCAGTTTCAAATCTGGCAACTGAAATAAGTTATACTTTTTGTTCTAAAATGTGGTTAAAATTGCTTGAAGCTGAATTTTTAACAGAATTATATTAACTGCCTTTAAATTAAGATAAAAGAACTGTATGTTATTCATCTTCATGTTGTATGGATTATTTTAAGTCAGCTTATTCTCGTGTACAGCTTCATAAATCTCTGTTTCTAGCGTTGTAAAAGTAAACCGAATCGGACGACGAAACCGCAAGTTCAGAGTCGTCGTTCCGAGGCTGCATTCTAATTAATTTGCGATTAGAAGTGGAACATTTTATTGTTTTTGAAAAGTATTGTGAGATAATCGAATATCATTTCGTTATTTCCTTTCACTTCTGTTGATTTATGTAATAGAGGAATGCTTTTCAAGAATATCCAATCTTGTATTAAAAGTTTTCTGTATGAACTCTGTGAAAGAAGGCACCAGTTGTTATTTTGTGATCTATAGACAAGTTAAAAAAAAAAAAAAAAAGACTAATTACTGTGTACATGCAGAAGTTAGGAGTGAAAATGCATTTTTAGATGTAGGGTCGTCAAGAAAACTAGCGATGCATGCGAATCGAAAGTCTTTATGCAATGTTGTATCGTCGAATTTTCTACGTGTAATGTAGTATATTCTTTGAAATGAAATCCTATCTCATTCAAGTCTCTTTCCGTTGTGCAATATGAAGTGTGTGATATATTACCTGAAATTGAAATAATTTAAATGGCATGTTTTTGTCTCGAAAGGAAATCGTTATAATTCATGAACTTTCGTTTCTTCAGATTCGCACTTATATTCTATAATATCTAACATCTTTAGTTAATGCAATTTTATATAAAAGTATGAATATGAAACAAAGCAGTATCGATGTGGAAAAACTCAAGTTAACTACATATGAAATGCTGACATATAGAACTGGAATGATAATATTAAATTATTCCAATACTGTAGCAAAAATATTAAAAAGGAAGAAAAAATATTTGTAGGATCGTCCAAAAGTAAATACGAAAGATGTGCTATATTTCTATGCATAAATGTATTTTTCGACTTCTATTATAAAATTATTTTAAAAAATGACATTTAAGATTTCATATTAAGGATGCTTGGCACATTGAAGTCAGAAAGACACTAGAAATTACTTGAATGCCTGTTAAAAATTAGCAGTATTATGTGATATTTTTAAAAGACAGCTTTTTGTTTGTGAGATATAGAATTAGATATTTATATGGCTGACCTAACCAAGGTCATTTTTGTTAAGTACTTTCGTGAATAGTCCAGAATAAGAGAAAATCTTATGAGACAAGTTGAATGTTTGCATTTCTGTGCGAACATAAACTGGTGGAATAATTTATGTATAAATTTCTATAAATATTCCATGAATAATTGAATGGTAAAATTCTATACACTCCATATTGTAAGATATATTTGTACATGAATGCATTGTTTCCTGAAAATGAAAACCAAGTGATTCAAAAATTTAATAGTATTAAAATCGTTCCTATTTTCATTTGGGATTTTATTACATACTGGCCTTCTGGTTTTGGTTGCTTTGTGAATAACACCTGGCACCTATTTACAATTGCAGAACTCGGTTTTATTACATACAGGCTAATTATAATATGATGCTACCAAGATTACTTTCTTTAAAAATTATATTAATGTAAGTCTAGTACTGTTTTTATTCATTTGCACAGTTCATTCCATTTCATAATTCTTTTGCACAGTTCATATTTCTTTTACAAAGCTTTTATGGATTGCTTCAATTGTTCTAGTGTTTTGATTTCCATCTACATATATCCTATACTTCTAAGATTGCTTAATAAATGCAAGTCAAGTACTTTTTTTCTGAAAAACCTGCTTTTGGGTACTGTTACAATTGAAATGTTGTCTTCCATGCAAGTTTCATAAATCTTTGATTGCCAAACACTAATTGGCCAGGTATATTTTAAAATTTTAATTGGATATAGCAACTTTTTTTTAGATCTCTCATCTTAAATATTGTTCTGAAGAATATTATTTCTAGTTGTTTCTTCCTGTATTAGTAGGAATAATAACTGAGGAATTATTATTTATTGTTAATGTTAAATTCTTGATTTAGAATCTCCTATCTCAAGATTAGTTACGTAAATATGGCCATGATTACCTTATTGTCAGATCCTTATCGCTTGATCTTTAAGGCTGCATGCAGCTAAAATCTTTATTGTCCTATAATGCTTTTATTGATAATATATTACTAGACATGCATTTAAGTTTAAATTTATCAACAAAAATTTTTGATCAGTTGATTACAGATGTAATGACTGGAAACGAGTTTTCTTTTTTTAATCGTGAACTAGCATTTGTTTTTTAAAACTTATTTCTACATAATAGCAGATCATCTTCTAAAAACTGTTACTAACTTTCGTATTAGGGTTGTTCACAAATACATGGAAAAAAATTTCTTTTCACCTTCAGATCAGGACATCCCCTCATTTTTTTACATTTACCCATTCTAATATTCTCGCAAAATTTCAAGCTCTAATTCAAACTATAAGATGGTGCTCATTGATCAAATAGTTGTTGGATGTAAGCACATGCGACTGTTTTCAGGTAATTGTAGTAAAGTGTTTAAAAGTTTAAATAAAGCTAAGTTGAAGTTTTTATTTGCAAGTTTACAATATTAATAAAGTTTTGTAAAATAATGAACATTTTGAGATTTTACGCTTTTGTGTTTGAAAGACTATTATCAATAGATTGCTTTGTTGTCGTGAAGGAATGACCTTTTGATTTGGTTCAACAACTTGCAAAAGGAATTGTTCATCATCCTCGTCATTTAACAGTTTGTTAAAGTCTTGAATTAGCTGAACTCCTCTTTCAGCTATATCGTTAACTACTCTTAGTTCTTTTACCTTTTTTCTGCCTATTCTATAGGTGCTATTTTCCTTCCATTCTTCTTTGGATAATCTTAGAAAAGAGTCATTAATATTAAAACGAGAAAAAAGCTCAATGGTTCTTTCTGTTGCAAAATCTCCAAGACTAGGATTATCTTTTAATATGTTTAATTTCCCTGTTTCTCTTGCATTTCGTAAACCTTTTGTTTTCTTAATTCCTTCAAGAATTTGTCTTTTGTTGAAACTCTGTCTGAAAATAGTGCTAAACCTACTAATTCATCAGAAAGGTACCACACATGATCTTCGAAAACTTTTCTTGCCGCTATTACAATTCCAGACTCGATTACTTCAGATTTTTCCAAGTCTTTCCATAACTTTATCTAATATCCAGGAGTTTGTGCAGAAAGTTTAGCTTCAATCCATGCTTTACTATACAATGAAGCATCAAACTGTACAAATCGTTGGAGCTGCATCTGTTCTTTTTTAGTTGTATGGAAAACATCTTGCTGTTCTCGGAACAGGAAGATTTTAAAAGCATACAGAAGTTTAGTCATCCACCAAGCCTGATGAATTGCACCTGGTGCTCTCCAATGAATTTTCTCAGGTGGATTACCCAAAACAACTAATGTCAACTCAATTACCTCTTTATAATCATCTCTAGTAATTAAACCTTTTTCTACAGATGGGCCAATCTGAAATTATGGGGAATTTGAGGAGGTAATAAAGTAAAATGAAAAAAAAGGTAACAAAATTGAAATTTTACTCTTAGAATTTTATTAACAAAACTAATACATTTACCACTTCGAAAAAAGGTCAAGGAAAAATATTTTTTCTGAAAAAAAAAAAAACAGTTTTCTAATTTTGCTGAACACGGAAGTTATAAGTGACACTTGAAATGATAACATAATGTTACATATAAACAATAAAATAGGTAACTTAAAATGCTATTGATGTCATATCTAAGTTATAAGAGATTACACATGAATAAGTGTCTTAATAAGCTTATTAAACGCAAGAAAAGTCTATTTTTTAAAGTTCAGCTCGTATAATTTTATATTTTGCTAAATTTTCACGAAAACCTATAATGACCTCTGTTGTTCAGTACTGGGTGCTGCAATTTTAAAAGAATGCCTCCAAAATGCACGCTTTGAATTTCTTGAAAGTATTTGCATTCATAGTTCTCAATAAAATCTATATGTATCGGCACATCGTTGTCTTGCAGCCCTTTTTTCAACTCATAAATAGCTCAATACTGATGAATTACGTTAGCAACGTGTTTAATATACGCTGCTTTCATGTCTAAAAGCATTTGAATTGCATTCTTAATTGATGTTTTGATTTCTTCTTTTGGTATTTTTCTTATAAATTTTTCTTTTCCCTTTGCCAATATCTTTTCGTTTTTCTGAACCCATCTTTCAATTTCTTTGTTTTGATATTTCTGTATTGTAATTTCATTGTATCTGCATTCCTTGTATTTTCTCTCAAGACAGATTTTTTTTGTTTTCTCACCTTCACAGCATAATGACTGAATTAATTGGTCACTATCTGTGGCTTCAATTACTTTTAAATCCTTCAACTTCTTAAAAACAAATTCAAAGTTTTCATGATTCGCATATAAACAAGTCTTTCTGTACTTACTATTTGCAAATACAACCCAAAAGGGCTGAAAAGAACAAAATGTTGAATAAGATATGTTAAACCCAAATTCTACCTCAAATTTTTTATGCAGACTTTTTAAATTTCCCATTAATATCCTCTTCTGTTTTTTTAACCTTTCGCTTTGTCATGCAGTCTTTTTCCACAGGTTCAAGTCTGCTTACATCATTTTGTTCAAAAAATTTAATTACATTTGATTTAATTTTTATTTGATTTTTGGTCCTGTATGTTTGTTTTTAAAGTCTCAAGAATATTTTTCTCTTTATTAACATGTTATATCCTCTTGTAATAAGATTGTACCCAATCTTTCATTTTTCTCGCAGCCTTATATTTTTTAATAATTCTGTCCGATAAAACTAAGGCAAATGCTTTAAGGGATTTCTGAGATTGTTTGTTTTTATTAAAGTTTTCTTGAATTTGGGTTGTAAGAGCAGAATAAAATTCTAGGCATTTTCTCACTTTTGGTGATACATTTTCTCCTCTTAAGAAGTGTTCTTACTTTCGTTCTTGGGCTATTTTTATTGTTTACTTTATTTTTTTAAGCAGAAGAATTTTTTTTATATTTATCCCTTCTTGATTCTTCTAGTTTCTACTTCAGTTTTTTTACTTCTCTATAACATTTTGATTTATTCCTTTTTATCACTTTCCTCTTGGCTGGTTCCTTCCCAACCAATATTAGGTTCATTAAAAATAACCTCATCCATCATTACATTAGCTGCATTGCTGTAATTGTCACTGGGAGGAGGGGTATGCTGTTCCCAAATTCAGTTTAGTTCATCTTTTTTTCTTATTTTCTCTGTGCCTTTTTACTTTTTTCTGTACAGCTTTTCTGTGGACTCTTTTTTTTCTCTATCACACATCTGGGAAACTTTTTTAGTCTTTCCACATTCAGTTCTCGCCTTATATTTTTCTCTTTCTTTCCGTTTATGTTCTTCATATAACGCAGGATATTCCTTAATTCTGTCCCTTCTTCTTTGTTCATACTCTTTTCATCCACTGTATCTTTTCTGTTTGAGCATCTGATATTTTACGAGGTTTTTCTTTTTTTTTTTGTACTTTTGGTTGTAGCTGAACCAAAGAACAACTTTGGTTGAACTAAGATCTTCTCTTTTTTTCTTGGGGCCATTTCAAACTGTAATGAATAAATTAAATTAATAATTTCAGCTAGGCTTAGGCCTAAATAGTAACCAGGCATGGGGCCGAGGGGGGATCAAGGGGCCGTGGTTTGCTCCAAAATGAAAAAATCCAACATCGAAAATTTTCATTTTGGAGTGACCCATGGCTCCTTGCGTTCCCCCCTCCCCCCCCCACACACTAAGCCCACGCCTGATAGTAACTAAAGTTAGAGTGGGTATGCTGTCTAAAAATCTGGCCCTAGAAGTATATGCATTGACTAAGTACAGCAAAAAAGTTTATCAAAGATTAAAATTTAGCTGCAATTGTTAAATCAAAAACCAATCTATAAAATTGCTTAAAAATTTATAAATAATTAGGCCTATAACATTATGTGTACATAACTTTCAGTAACCTCCATGGTAAACTGTAACGTCCGTGTTCAACACAACCCATGGAGGTTACAAATAAGTAGATTGCCATGCTTAAAACCTAACCTAAAAGACTGAGGATACACTGGCTTTGCTTTTAGAGAAAAAATGGCTATTTTAATAAGAGTTAACTGAAAAAGTATGTTTAACATTCTAAGGAATGAAGTTACTGAACACATGGAGGTTACAAGAACAAAAAGAACTCGCTTGATTTTTAAGGATTGAAGAGCTTTTTCACAAAAACAATTAAACTGTGCATCCAACAACATCACAAGATAAAATGGCTGACTTAAGCTTCACTTCTTCTTTAGTAAAGAAGACAATGCTGCTATCTAGTGAAATTTTAATCAAGTTAAAAGAGGTTCCTTGGACAACTTGTGTGTTTAAAATAAAGTGGTAAAACAAATTAAAAATTTGTATTTCTTTGTGAATAGTTAATTATTTATAAATAACTGTTTAACCCACAGTTTTCCCACAAATACATTATTAATCAGGCTTATTTCTTTTCAGTTAACACTAAAGGAACATGGGTGGGGACATTCCATGGAGGTTACATTTCTCATACTTTCGAATTTTTTTTATATGAAATAAAATAAAATATGTAAAATAATGACTGTAAACATTAAATGTGAACTTTTTCCTACTCATTACCAATTTCCTCATTTAAAAAGAATAAACATTAAGCCGGTAAAATGACAGGGACGAAAAATTCCCCTTAATTTCAGAATGGCCCAGATATTAGAAAATCTGTAGTTGAAGATTTAAATTCTTCAACGTTTTCTTCGAGTTCAATTCCTTGCCAAACATTTCTAAATTTGTTGAAGAGTGGAATTTCCGGGGAACACGATGGTCCAAAACACACTGTATATACCTTTGCCAAGATTAGTTCCATGATATGGTGACAGCATGCTAGACACAATGGTTCATGGTCAATGTGTCTCTAAATTAATGCATGCCCCTTGTAAACTACCTGTATTTACACTAGTTGTATCAAAAAGCTTGAATTTTTTCTTCTACACTCCACTGTTTTAATCTCGGAGGAAAAATACTTGGCTCATTCCCATTGAAATGGCTTGAACAAAGTAGCACCAAGATAAGTCGCATGACACTAGGAATTGGGCGATAAAAGGTTGCCCACTGAGTGCTATATCTATAACTATATCGCCCTTTTTGGCAGAAAATTCGGTAGTTGTATACGATTAAGCAAGTCGTGAGAATTATACAAATATTCCAGGCAGTTTCGAAATGAGACGGATGGATTCATTAGATTTTTACCGAGAATTTCGTTATTCTTTTCCCGACAAATTAATAAATAAAATATTGAAATCCATCAATCATAAATTAAATAATTATTTAATATTTTTTAGTTTAGATACTTTAGATTTTTAAAGCAATAAGTTTTTTTACAATTTTCGATCTAATTTTTTTTGTCCCTTTTTCTATTCTTATTGTTTCGTTTAAGTGGTAATGTAACTTTTTACTTTGCCTATTCATTTCTTTTACTGTTTTTTTTTTTAGGATCAGTTTCTCTTTCCTTCATTTTTTTTATTTAGTTTCAGTAAAAGTGTTTTACCTATAATTGCAATGATACTCTTATCACAACAAAATATTCTTAAATTGTTTTCTTTGGGTAGCGATAAGATCTCATACACCTTGAAAATAGCTAGCTATAACGATACTACACATGCTAACACCTGCTGCATTCATGCTTACCTCTTTTTTGCCTGATGACAGGTCATATTATGTTGATTCAACCCGTAACAATTGTTGCGAGTTTCTTGCATCTGATGGTATTTTATTTTAGTGTTGAGTAATCATAATTCAAAATGCAGATTTCTGGTTCTTCTTGTTGCATTATGTTTTCATATTTAATTAAATTTACACCAATTGTTGTCATAAGCATATTTATTCAAGCTATAATTACTGGACAAAAAATTAGTCACCCCCTATAGAAATCATGAAAAGCATAATTTAATACTGTGTAACTCCGCCTCTGAACTTGATAACCGCCTGGATTCGGTTAGGAAGCGAGTCCACAAGGTTTTGCAGGTACGTCTCGTCCAGTTTAAGCCACTCGCTGAGGATTTGATCACGCTAATCCACCAAATTGCGTGGATGCAGATTTCGGTGTTTTACCCGCTGTCCCAACATGTCCCACAGATTTTCTATGGGGTTTAGGCCAGGTGATTTTGCAGGCCAATCGAGATGCAATATGGTGTGTGAGTGTTCATCAAACTAGTCACATTCTTCCAGCCCAATGAACTCTGCTGTTGTCATCTTGGAAAAATAGTGGTAACAAGAGCATACTCATCATGCAAATGTCGACTGAAAGGCAACACCTGATCATCCAGAATGTTAAAATAAACATGATGGTTCATGTTTGTGGTCACTGCAGTGAGTGGACCGAAGTAATAATACAATTCATTTGTGCTTGCACACTAAGATGACAAATTTTTTGTTCAGTGCCTGTAGTAAACTACATAAACAGTATTTTTACAAAAATAGCACTTGGAACATGCATCTAAAAAGGAAAGATAAAGGTTAGCTTTAATTTAAAAACAGTGGTTACTAATGAAATTTCTTAACATTACAAATTTTAGATTTTTATGGATGATTTAGAATTTACATTTAATGTCCTTTGAATATAGTTAATTTAGTATTTTTGCTTCTATTTATTTGCAAAGAAGCAGTAATTGATTTTGCAACATGACAAAGTCTAATTTTAAAATATTCAAATAACACACTTTTGATTAAAAAATGATTATCGAAAGTAGTTTGATTTAATATTTGATTATTTAAAACAGAAAATACATTATTTACATTTATTTTTCTCATTGAATCCGCAATCGACAATTCCAAAACATTTTTTTTGAAGTAATTTTTCCAGCAGCTTGAATTATGCGAAAAATTTCTCTGATTTTACAGAGTTGATAAACATCTTTACTTGGCTTAATAAGACCACCTTTATTTTTACGATTTATTAAATATGAATTTTCTGCAGAATTCTCATCATATATTAATGCATCAGAGCATTCCTCACATTTAATTGCAGAAATTAATTTACGCTGCACAAATCCTCAAGTATAAGCAACAACATCTTCAGCATACTCGCTTAATATTTTAGAGGAAGGTACTTTAGAGTAAGCATGATCAGATGTTGCTGCCTCAGAGTTATCGATTAATTGCAAATCGTCACTTAAACAACGATCATTGTCATGATTAATATTTTGTATAAAATTATTTTTACCCTGACTTCCTACACTTAGAATATTTATTTTTGAAAGATAAATACAATTAGCTTTTCTGAAGAGTATTGCGTGCCTCACAAGCAACTGCTTGCATGCTGCTTTGAATTGCTTTGCGGAAGGATTATTGTTATATCCCCCACGACTTCTAATCATGCTAAAAAAAGTTTCGAAGTGATCTTGGCTGAATTTATATGCCATTGAAACAAATTGACAACATTGAAAATGACATATGACATTGAAAATGAGATTCATCTGGCTGATTTATATATGCCTTTCACACTTTCTATGCATATTAAAAATCCTAAAAACCCTGTCCTCCATTAGCTTGAAACAAGATTGATTCCATCTTTTTATATTGTTATGTTTTGTAAGTACAATCATTCATTGTGAAAATCAAAAAAGTTTTTGCATTATCCATTTTAATTGGTGATTTAAAACCTTTACTAAGTAAATTTCAGCTATTCGAACTGTCAAATAGTTTATCAGATAGACGAATAAATCGAACTGTTGCATCACAACCTTTAAATTCTGCTTTTTTAAAATCATTTGCTAGCCAATCCAAAGCATTTGCAACACTTTCACTTAATGTCTTTGCTGCTAATTTTACTTACATTTTTTTGTTGTACCACTGAATATGGCGATTTCGAATTTTTGTAGCTGCCAAGAGTTCATCTTGCTGAAATTTTTCTAATTTTACCACATAATTCCAATCTATAATTTGGTTGTTAGCATCGAACCTTTAGATCCCGAGGTGTTGCACACTAACTTTAAACAGTGGCAGGGATTAAGAAAAATGCATACATCTTCACCAGTTATTGGATGCTGAAAAGTTGGATTTTAAACTGACTGCCTCTAGTCTTGCTCCCAATTCATTACCAGCTTTAAAGTTCCAAGGTAAGCCATCAAAAGTTAATGCAACCGCTTTGATTCCGGTTTCATGCAAATATTCTAAAGCTATCTTAATTAAATTTGTTCACTTGATGGCATTCAATCAGTCAATTTGAAAATATGCAATTGGAATTTTTCAATTTCCATTCACTGCATTAACCATAAATGTTAATGCATTGTTAGCAATTGGTAGTCCAAGTCAGTTCCATAGTCGATGTATCCACATAATTTTCCATTATCTAATTCAGTTTGTCTTCGAATTGACATTTCATCTATACTTATAAAAGGCAATGTTTGTGTGCGTGTGTGTGTGCGTGTGTGTTTGTCGGCGATGTCCAGACGAATCTATCGCACTTACAGCCATGAAATTTGGTACACAGGTAGTCGTAATGGTGACTGAATGCACCTCGAAGCCGAAATTTTAAATTTTAATCTAGAATTTTTTTTATTTAATGTTTTGTGTTGTTTTGGTTGATTTTTCGCACTAATTTCTCAATAGAATAGTTACGAATAAGTTTACGATAAAAAATATATACACCATCGGAAAGAGCATGCGATTTCCGTTCTAATGAAGTTAGTTTTGAATTTCTAACGTAATTTACTGAATTTTGAGAATTTTTTTAAAAATTGTCACTTTCTCCTTATATTTTTAACTGTCAATGTTTTTTTCCCTCGCATCCAACGTTCTAATAAACCTATGATTTTCAGTTTTTTTATGGTAACAACAGAGGTATTTATCTCTCATTTAAAACAAGAACGGTTAAAATATCTTTGTCCGTTCGTTTTTAATAATTTTTTTTCTTAAAGGGTTAAAAAAATTCTTTTCGAATGAAGTTCTTTCTCCGGAACGGTGAGTTTCTCTTTGGCTACGGCTAGCGCCATCTGTTGGAATTATTCTGTCCTCAATTTTTAGCATGTTTTGCTAGGAATAATTTGAAATCATTTCGTTGGACGCAAGGGTTTAGTCGTAAATTAAGCAGTGCTGGAAGATTCTGACATGGGTGATAAGTTGGCTTTGAACTTCTAACGTAATTCGCTGAATTATGAGAGAATTTTTTTCGTGATGAGCTAAAAGAGTTTCTTTACCATCTGCGTAAAATGTGCCATAGCTTTTCACGCAAGCTCCAGGGGGGTGACGAAGGGGGTACTGTCGTGACCTTGAAACGTCACGGTACTGTGGTTTGAGACTGTATTGCATCAGCATAACTTAGATACACCATTGCTGTATATTAAAGATTTTCACGTTGCAATTTTTTTTTATTATTGTTTTGGAACAACGTACTCTGTACTGCTTTTCTACATGTCATTATCGCGGGAAAATCAATGTGTATCTTTTGTTTTGATTTTGTTTCAAAACTTTTTCGTGTCATTGTGGGCGATTTTTTTTTCATGTTTTTGAAGTCCTGATTCCACGGGCAACGCCGTGCGCGTTCTGCTAGTCTATAATAAGACAACACACAATTTGTCTGTTTTGTTGAGAAGTTTCCACAGGTTTGCATTTTAACACTTCAAGAGCTTCCTTGGTAAAGCCAGGTGATCCGTCAACTACTTGATACCATTTTTTTACTGTTGATGTATGGGACAAACAAGTTTTGAAAACTTTCCTCACATACACATAGGCTTTCTTAGTACAAGACAAGATGGTGAGGGGCAATCCGCGCTGCGCAGCCGCGACTTTCCCCTTTCTGAGTAGAAAATTGGAGTCCAGAACGAGATGTGAGTTGGACAGAAGTCTGTCGACATCTGAATAACTCGCCTTCAGAGGCGAGACTGCTCGCTGCGAGCTCGTTGATCTGGTGGGGGGGTTCTTTGGCAGCGCTGAGTCTCTATGGACTATAATCTGCCGTTGACTGAAATAAAGTGGTTAGTGACATGACATTAACTTTGCACCTAATTAAGAAGTTTTAAATGATTAAATTAATTGGTTCCTTTTTTTTTTTCATTATTTAGTTATTAGGTATAAATAAAAGTAGAGTTAAGAACTTAGTGCAGAGTATACATAAGCAATGGCACTGGTGAACTAAGGGGATAAAACACAAGAGTTCATCTTGGTGCTAAGATTACGTGTGACTTTTTTTTTTTTCCCAATGAGGCTTTCTAGCCTTTTATGCTTCAGTCAAAGTCGTGGCAGGGGGTAAGGAAATGAGAAGGAGCAATTAGCGATGAAGGGCTGCTCTTGGCCTCCGGCGATTACGATTCCCTCGGGGGTCGTACGCCGGAATTTTTTGGAGTGCGGTGTTCGAGCTGGCGTCAACTTTCTTGAAGAGTCGTTCAGCTATATTTTTAAAATATTCCTGAATGGTGGGGAGGCGCAGGTCTTTTCTGATGGTGCGGTTTCTGATGTACCAGGGTTGGCGTGCAATTTGTCTGACGGCCATATTTTGGAGTCGCTCGAGACCGATGAAATGCATATTAGCTGCTGCGCCCCAGACTGGGGAGGCGTAGCTGATGAGTGGACGTAGTAAGGACTTATAGAGAAGAAGTCTATTCCCTAACGAGAGTCTGGAGTTTCCCCCGATCAACGGGTGAAGGGCCATTCTTGCTTTTTTAAATTTTTTGGTGACATTGGTAATGTGTTTTTTATACGTGAGCTTCCGGTCGAGGGTGATTCCTAGGTACTTGGTCTCATTGCACCAAGGGATAGTACGTCGGAATAACTTGGGGGGGGGCAGTTTCCTTGCTCTTGTGAAGCAGACAGCCTGACATTTATCGACGTTGATTTTGATTTTCCAACGAATTAACCATTTTTCCAGTTCGGCCAGGTGTCTATTCAGGTTTTCCACATTTAGAGCTCCGTTTGGGCCTGTGCACATGATCGCAGTGTCATCGGCAAAAAGGGCTAGCTCGTTGATGACTGGGATGGAAGTGGGATGAGAGAGGCGTGGTCTTCTTAAATAGTTCGTAGTTGATGATGGTGTGAGCCAATGGTGTAAGAGTTCATTTCTTGCTGGAGTTGCTCGATGGACCAGGTGGGAGTGGTTAACTTTGGATCTCGTTGGAGTGGAGACGGCAGGGGAAGGTGAAGGTGGCTGACATGAGGAGGCGAGGAATTAACCAATGAGAGGGGAGAATGGCGTTATAATTGGAAAAGGGTTAGAATGTGTTGAGGAACAAGGGGGTGTCAATTAAAAAGAGTATAAAGATTTTTATCAAATACAGTGAGGTAGCAGAAATGGAGATAAATCAAAATAATTTAAATGAGGATATGCCTCGGCCTTTTGATGTTGATATCAGGAGTATAGATTTCGATTTCCTGAATAGACGTATTTTCAATTTCAAATGCAGTTGTCAAAAATTTAAGGGTTTGCTAGGCCAGCCATCAGGATATTGGCTTTTTCTTGAACGGTATTCCCGTTTTTTAAGTTTAACAGAATTTGGAAAATTTCAGGGTAAGCTTGGAAAATTTCTCTTAGGTCTCTTAAAGCCTGGAACATGTCGAGTGGGTTGATATTATCTGACACTGCATTTTAATTGATATTTGTGGCTGACTCAGTTTGCCGAGCGTTTGGTGGTGCCATCTGTTGGGCAGGAGGGGCGGAAAAGTTGTTCTGGGTAGAATTGCTGTTATTGACAGCGTTAGCATAAGTTTTTTGAGGGACAGTCCAGTTGGATTTAAATGAATTGGCGTTGCGTTGATGAGAGAACTGGTTGAAGTAGTTGTTATTTATTTTTGGTTTGGGGAAGCTTTCGCAACCCCTCCAAGAAGCGACGTGACTTTCTTTGCCGCAGTTTATGCATTTGGGGTTTGGTATTTTGTTTTTAATTTCACATTCTGCAGTGCGGTGGTTTTTACCACATTTCAGGCATCTAGCTTTGCTTTCACAGTTGTTAGAAGAGTGATGGAAATAATTGCATTTCCAGCATTGGGTGTAGCCTGGTCTTTTTTTGAAATTTTCGATGGTAACTTTCAGATTGAGCAGGGATCTGACTTGGAAAAGTTGTTCAGCTTGGCTTTTGTCAACTTCAACTAGATACATTGGTAGGGTTTTTTTTTATCTTTGTTGTGATAAATTTACAATTTTATGGGGATTGAAGTTTTTATTTTCCAGGGCAGTTTTAATTAATGTAATGGGGGTGTGGGGGGGATGCCTTTAATGACAATCTTGACTGGCCGTTCATTTGAGGGGAGTATGACGTAAAAATCAGCATTGCGATCTCTGAGAAGGTCGATGATACCTTTGTGGGTTTTATCATCCTCTGGAAAAATTTTTATATATCCATGGGCCAGAGTAGAAGTTGTGTTAGGAAAGGCAGAGTTAACTGCTTGCAAATGAAGGTTGTAATCATTGCTAACTCGTAGCATAATGGGCATTGGTTGCGTAGAAGAGTCAGTAGGAGTTACTGTGACTGAGTCAGCCTGATCTTCAAGTACATTAAATTGATTGGGAGTGGAAAAATTAACTTCCATCTCCTCTGGGGTTAACTGGTGTTTACCCGTTCTTTTTCTGGTGGGGGGTTTGAACTCCTCGTTGGGTGTATGAGACTGGTGTGGGTTAGTATTATTTTTAGAGCCTAATTTTGTTCTGACAAAGTGTTTTGCCTCCTCATGCAGCATGCAGTTATTAATTATGCAAGGAGTAGAGTCAAACTCACCCATGGTTTTCTTCAAGAGATAATTGTAGATCTTCAATCATGGTGTGTCTCTTAATAGTAGAGGCAATGTCCGGTCTATTAACAGCTTTTCCGCTGGTCAAGAATTCCTCAATCTTCCCTATTTGATATGCTGTGTTACGCAAATAAATTTCAAGTGTCTGGAGTCGCTGACATTTTGCGTCAGGTACGTTTTCATTTGGAATGTGGTCATAATCCGGTCGGGCTGTGAAATTACTCGCTGTAAATATCTTTACGAAATCCTCAATTTTCTGATTGTGGATGCTGAGGTGGCTCTCAGGAATAAGTAAGTTGGGATAAATCCCATCGTTAGCGCAATCGCGCATATCTTCCTCCGATTCGCTACCTGCCATGACTGATGCCATCCATGCCATGCCATGCCAAGGCTTTCTTAGTACATGCTTTTACTATTATATATAAAAATAAACATGGATGCAGTTACAGTTAATATATATATTTGCATATAAAATAGATAAATATGTAAGAAGATAAAAATTACAGGTGGACTGCTTGCAAATAATATTACACAGGTTCAAGTTCTGATTGGGTTCGAATCTGGGGTTCAAATCTATAGGACCCACACACTTAAAAGAACTGTAATGTAAAAATATATACATAAATTTTTGATTTAAATCAATGTTTTTTTTTTTTAATCGTTGAATTAAATCAAGTGACATAAGTCATGCCAACCCTGCTTGGAAATAGACAATTTTTATGCAGATTCACAAGGCTTTCTTGTAACTTTCATTTTATAATTAGTCATTTCCATGTTATACACTGTCACAATTTTATATGAAATCAGGAATTTAAAAAAAAGAATAGAAAAAAAGGGGAAGGAAAATTATACCTTTAAAACATTAGTAGCTGGTTCTGTCTCTTGACGTTTCTTCTTAAGATCTGATAGCATTCTTTTCAATGTAAAGAGTTTCTTTCCCAACTTCTTGGTTTTTCTCTCATCATTTTTTATTTTCATTTTCAATTTTTTTTGTTGATTCTGAGCAATAGATAGTAATTTACGTGCCTTTATTGGTGAATTCATATCGTCAAAATCACCAAGGTAATGCTTGCGTTTTCTAGTAGCTGAAAAAAAAGTTAATAATCCATTTAATTAAGGGGTGGATACATGTATTTTGCATTGTTCAATGGTGGTTCAGTGGTGTACGTATTTTCTTCAGTTATTACGCAAATCTTGGTAACAATAACAAACTAATAAACAACAACAATAACAACAGCTTAATTTCCAACCGAGATTGAATCTTAGTTCTTACCAGTATTATTAGGGCTGGCGACTCCCTTCCATGCAGAACATATTTTAACTCAATTCCATTAACACCCCGGAGTCCACAAGTGGAGATTCAGAGGCCATCTGGTTTTTATTACCAGGGACATTTTTTCCCCTCTTACACGTAAAACAAACTCTCTTTTACTTTCTTGGGCTGCACAGCAGCGCCCTCTGTTTCACGCTTTTCAACACTCCCCACCTGTGAACTCTTGAGTTCACACAAATAAAATACACAATATTATTCAAAATTATACACTTGCACTACCTGTAACAACAATCAGTATTACCAATTGAAGCGCAAAAATTTTAAACATTCGTTAAAGAACGTTTAAATAGCATTAAAATGTTAATTACACTCAAAGTTAAAATAAACTAAAATGAAACATTTGAATTCAATTACTAAATATAAAATGCAAAAATATTATACAAAAATCCAAAAGCATATAAATAACCAACTTCAAAATCACACATTAAAATCCACAAATAAAAAGGATACTGAATAAGGGATAAATAGGTTACTCAAGAGGAACTGAAACTATCATAAATGTTAAATTCTTATTCATTTTTATTAACTTCAAGGTTATGCAATAACTGCACTGGTCTCCTTAAGTTACCGTTTGCAGTTTTAATCAGACGGGAACTGATCTTACCATCTCTCCCAGGATGAGTTTCTGTAATCTTACCCATTGTCCACATATTCCTGGGGTAACGATCGTCAACTTTAAATTGACCAGACACATTTGCTGGTGGATATATATTCATCATAGATCTTAGAGAAAGCAAGTAATGCTTCCTCCAACGATACCAAAAGTGGTTCAACAAATTTTGCTGATGTTTATACCTCTTAATTAAGAATTCCTAGACCCAATTAGTTCTTCTCTGGACACTCTTGTGACTGGAAGGGAAAACAAACGTTTACCAATTAAGAAGTGTGCAGGAGTTGGTGGCGAGATCTCTGAAGGATCATCATAGATATATGTTATGAGTCTTCAATTGATCATGGCCTCTATTTCAATAAAAATGGTTTCTAGCTCATTCAAAGAGAGACTAGAACGGCCAACAATTTTTCTCGGACATGTTTTAATCGTTCTAAAATGTCTCTTCCAGAACCCTCCCCACTATGCTCCTTTTTCCACAATGTATTTCCACTTTATACCATGGGAGGGAATCAAATTTTTGCACAGATGGATGTCGTATATATTTCCAGAGTTTTCTCAATTCGACGTCCGCACATTTGAATGTTTTTGCGTTATCCTAGTATATAGTTGAGCAAAGTCCACGACGAGAAATAAATCTGCGGAACGCAAGCATAAATTGTTCTGTATTCATCGAGGGAACGAGTTCTAAATGTAGAGCACGAGTGCTAGCACACGTGAACAGAAGTAAATAGTGTTTCTCATTGCTCCCCTTTGTGAAGAACTGACCAGCATAATCAAGTCCTGTCACGGAAAATGGTGGTGACATCAAAACACGATCAGGCGGTAAAGGGGCAGTTTCTTGCGTTCCGAGACGCACCTTGTATCTTCTACATAAAGAGCACCTATTCAAGGTGGATTTTACACACTGCCGACCTTTTAAGATCCAAAACCGTTCACTGATTTGTACTAAAGTAGCTTCAACTCCAGCATGAAGTTTATTATGCGAGTCCAAAATCACTAGTTGGCTGAATTGATCTTTATAAGGCAATAAGAATGGGTGTTTTTAATCAACTCGAAATCAGAAAAATGGAGTCTTCCCTTCAGGCGTAAAAAAACCCTGTTCATCCATGAAGGGGTTAAGTGAGTAAATACTAGATGATTTCTCCAGTAACTTTCCTTCAGACAGGTCTGAAATTTCTTTCTCAAAATGCTTCCGCTGGATAATTTTTACCCAGTGGAGTTCTGCATTCAATATCTCATCAGAGCTTTACTGTCCACTTAATTTTATCGAGTTCCGCTTGATGTTATTGATAAATCGCATGACATAGGCAGTGATGCGATAAACTTTCAGGAGCCTACTGAAACGGGATAAATCTAGTAGGGTAGGAAATTTCTGCATTTTTATCCGAAACTTGAAGAGCCTTGACTGGCTGTGATCTTTTCTCGCTCAAAACGCTCTCCTCATCAATTTCTCTCTGCTGTTTCATCGGCCAGTCACATTCAGGCTGAGAAAGCCAACTAGGTCCATGTGCCCAAAGGGAACTTTTCACAAGATTAACTGCGCTTTCTCCCCGAGACAACAGATCAGCTGGATTTTCTTTGCCACGGCAATGAAACCATTGCTCAGGATCCGTAAGAGTCTGAATTTCAGAAACTATTTGCCACGAAGGGCTTCCAATTTCTACTATTTCCCTTAATCCAATTAAGAGTTATTTGTCTGTCACTCCAAAGGAATGTTTTTTTTTGCACAGTTCAGGGAACATGCCAATAAAATATTTTGCTAATTTGGCAGCTACTAAAGCCGCCATCAGTTCTAAACGAGGAAGAGTCAGCGGTTTAAGCGGAGCCACTCGACCCTTAGCAGCAATGAAACTGGTACAATTATCTTTTTTGTCATATAGATATCTAAAATATGCTACAGCACCGTAGGCTTTAGGACTGGCGTCTGCAAACACGTGAAGACTGACTTCAGATTGCCACAGTTTGTAGGATTATTCTTTTTGTGGCTTTAGAAATGTCTAACTTTTTATTTAAAAATGCACAGTTTAATTTAATTACATCTGTTTCAAATATCCAAATCATGCCCAAAAAGTTTGATTCATTTGTCAATCCTACTTTATGGCCTTTCTCAACCCACAAGGAATTAAGTTCCTCGGAATTGGACCTTAATTTTCTTAAATCCATCCCCGCGTCTTGAAAGATGTTAACCGCATCTGTAGGTAATCAACATGCGTTTTCGATTGTATCAGAACCTTAATACAGGTCGTCTACATATAGCGAGGAATTTAGCATTTCAAAATATTCCGGGTTTACACTCGTACTTTTTAATATGGTATTTTATTGTCATAGCAAAGTCGCAGGACTGCAACAAAGTCCGAATGGAAGACGTTTAAACCGCAATGTTTTATGTCCTTTTTCATTATCTCCGAACAAAAGAAATTTCAAGTAATCTCGATCCTTTTCTGAAATCCCTATAATTAAAAATGCCTTAGCTGTACCCCCGCTAAAGGCAATTTCAAACTTACGAAATTTCAAAATTATATCTAAAACAAGTGGAGATAAATTAGGTCCAACGTCAAGTTCAGTTTATCGTTTAACCCTTTTTGTCCCAAATTAATTTACCAGCGAATTTGCAATTTTATCTTTGAACTATTAGATAAGTTATCAGGCAGAATAACCCCAGGAAAGAGAAAGAAAACTTTTTTAATTAATTAAAATAACTTAATTAATTAAATTAACAATTTTTTTTAAATTCCTGCCTTCAACTGCTATCTACTGCTTGCTGTTGGAACTAGCGTATTTCAGCGTATTTTTGCGAATTCCGCCAAGGAAAAAGGTCATAATACAAAGATATAAGCGTGATAAAAGTGGGACTTTAATGTCCCGTCAGGACATAAAGGGTTAAGTAATTTATACCCTTAGGAAGAGCTCGCGTCATAAGCAATCCTACAACTGATAGTTTCATTGGGTTTAATTATTTCCCTATGGGGCATGAAATATGACGATTCCGTTATTTCCTGTGGACATTCCTCAATTATACTCTCTTTTATTTGTTCTTCGATTACGTTTTCATATTGCTGAAAAATCTCCGGATTTCTGTTAAGTTTATTTCTGAGATTTTTAAATCATCTCAATGCTACTTCGGAATTATTTTCTAATTGTCCCACTTCAGATTTCCATAGTAAACCTACAGAGTATCTATCGCCCTCTAAACGTATTCCCCTTTCGAAACACTCAATCATTTCCTTTTCCTCATTAGATATCGCCGAGTTCTCAGACAGGCACATAAAATCTAAATCCCACAACGACCTCAATGAATCCTGTACAGAAGAAGAGAAGTTTACTATTGCGCTATTCTGATAAACAAATTCTTCCTCCCCATATTGAAGACATACAGGCATCCATCCGAAGATAGTTGACACCGCATAGAGTTCCCTCCCCAGCTGCCCCTCAGGGGCACATCTTCTTTAGGTGTGACGGGATTCACGACCCCGAGGTACCCTAGTGTCTGCTCTTCTTTCGAGTTTTAGCCTTCCTTTTGAGTTTCTGCTTTTTCTTCCTTCCCTCGAGGGTAGGTGAGGGGGCTCTCCATGAGAAGCTGTTGCCGCTCTGTTTGCTTCTAGCTTCTTATGGACAGCAAATTACCCCCACGTGTTGGCCGTGCGTGGCGACCCATTAGACGGGTGGTGCATTTTGGTCCCTGGTGCACCAATCGGCCGGTACTCCAGCCACTTGGCTGGTCTGCTCAAGGGGATCAAGCGAAGGGGTCACTCCGTGGGCTTGGCGTTAAGGGTGGTCACTGTCCCCGGGGGTGACCCTGAGCGTATAGGTTCCGACTAGCACCAAGGTAAGCGCCGAGGCTGGGAATATCCAGAGCCGGTGGCTGCCTTCCCTTGTTGGGCTCCGTGGTGGGCGGTGCCGTCGGGCCTGAATCCTAACATATGTCGTATGGGCAAAAAAAAATCTGTTCCCTTCAGTGGGCAACGAATCGATACTACTTCTAAGCGAAACAATTTCCCAAAGTTTTTCATTATTCAAAGAATATCCAATAGCAATGAAACTTTTCATGGTGTCTCGCCTTTCTTGGTTGAAAAGGCACTTACAAGTAGCATAGGCGATGCGAAGTCAACTAAAAAACTTCGTCTGGTGACCTTCTTGTCGAAGTGGAATCCCCGAAGCAAGCCAAAGAGATAACAAAATTAAAATCGTTGTCAACAATTCCCGTTAGTGTTAAACCTCATGCCACATTAAACTCATCGAAGGGAGTTATTTCCTTTGGTGAGTTACTCAACGAACCTGAAGAAAAAATTACCGAGGAACTAAAAAGTCAAGGAGTGATGCATGTGCGTCGTATTACGATACGGAGAGAAGGCCAACTCCTCAATACAAAGCACCTGATTTTAACTTTCGACTCCAACAAATTACCTGAATATATTAAGGCAGGATATATGCGCCTTTCTGTTAGGACATATATACCAAACCCACTCCGCTGTTTCAAGTGCCAACGTTTCGGACATTCGAAAACTTCTTACCGCGGGACACTGACTTGCGCCCGTTGTGCAGAAGTCGGGCATGAAAGCACTGACTGCACCCGAACAGAGAAGTGTGTTAACTGTAAGGGGGAACACACTTCTTTTTCTCGAAACTGTTTTGCCTGGAAACAGGAAAAAGAAATTATAACCACAAAAATAAAAAAAACAAATATCGTATCAAGAAGCAAGGAAACTTGTGAAATCCCAGACGCCTACACCCGGAAATAGTTACGTTTCTGCCGCAAAGAAATCAATTTCTGCTCCTTCCGCCGACAGAAATAAAGATATCTCTATTGTTTCTATTTCTAAACCTTCTGATTCCACTAAAAGAGCATCTCCTCCAATAACCAACACGCTAATTTCTTCCTCTCCATGTGTTGCTCCGGTCAGTGAAGCAGCTTTGGCCTCGCCGGATTTCACTGATTTTAAACCTGTTTCAAACAGAAAAAAGTTGAAAAAGAACTCGCCTACTAAAGCAAATAATACCATCGTGGAAAAGATCCCACGAATTTACACGACCTCTCACCTTGAAGTTCCCAACTCTATAACAACGAAGGATAACATCTCTACCCATCAATCTACATTGAAACCTTCTGTAATCGCCAAACCTACCTCTGTTGACATTCAGCTTTTACCAATGGCTGTTCTCCCTCCATTGGAAAAAAAAAAATTTACAATCTCGGGAATCAGATGCTGATGCCGAGATGAGCTCCTCCTCTGCATCAGAAGAGGATGCCTTGGAGTACAACATGTCGGAGGACTTGGAAGACTCACCTGCAGTTATCAGTCCTCCACCCCCTTCCAAACCTGAAAAGGCAAATAAATAAATATAAAAACAGATAGCATTATTGCATCTATTTTGCACATTGTTTGCTTTTTTAAAAAATTATATTTTGAAAATAAATGACCTGCACTGAATTGTTTAGTTCTTTCATTTTTTAAACATTTTCTCTTTATAGATTTCGTCCTTGGACTTTTATTTGGTCTTTGCCCACCATATATTTTTGACATATTTTACAATTTGATACATTTTTCAACTTCCATTTTTTATCTCTTTTCTTCCTTCATCTATCCATTTTTGGTAACATGATTTTATCTTTTCATATGCAACTATGAATTTCAAATTTATTTTAGAATTTTATCTATCTCTTTTAATATAACACCATATATTTTATCACCGTGATCCTGCTTATCTACCATACGCTTGGCGCAGTTTAGCCAAAAATTGCTCTTGCGCCATTAAACCTCAACCAACCAACCCTCCCCAGCTGTACATTGCTCCCTTTTACGATCTGCCAAAAGTAATCAACACCTATTAGAATTCTTACTTCAGCTAGACCACTGCAATTTTCAGCGACCAGTAACCCTAGCTTTTTCATTTGTTTATTTGTAGAACTGGAATGGGTCGTAAGGGGCGCTGTTATGGTTCTGTGTCCGATGCGCACATCATTAACTAGTGGAATTTCCGCACACTTTGTAGGTTTACTGGATCTCAATTACCTTTGGTAGGAAAACTTGGCGAACAACTAGAGGGGCAATAGAGAATTCATACTTAAGAGAGTGATTAATGTGTGAGGGTTCTTTTCTACGAGATAATCACCATTTTCACAAGGGAAAATTGATAATTACATTATTCATGTATTTTCAATTTATTTAATATAACGATTAATTTATATGGATTATTTATTTTTTTGATTTAAATTATCTGTATTAGTCACTTGTTTGAAAATAACACTTATTAAGATCCTTGGCATTTTCCCACGGAAGCATCATTGTGTTATTAGGGGCACGAAGTGTCATTCTTCTACTAACATTGATTGATTGCCATATGTCAAAGGTTTTCAATACGCCAAAGCCAAGCCAAATCATATAGACATGGATAAAGTTTACAATACACTGCAACTTTTCCAACGCTTGTGCGCAAAGAACACTACTTAATGACTTATCGCAAATGCGACTGTGCGCAAGTTCCACAATACCGCTGTTATAACGTCCGTTACAAGGCAGCAGACCTTTATTTTGTTTTCTTGTTTTTTATCCGAAATGAAAAATTCGACTACAGGATACGAATGGGGAGAGGCTTCATTCATTCCGAACAAAAAAAAAACAAAGTCTTTCTTCTCGGACAATTTTTAAGTTCAGTTTTTTCGCCAAACTAACATGAATAAAGCTCCGCGTGGCGCCACAATCAAGAATTTAATTTGTTACCTCCGTTTTATCATTACAATAGGCTAATACTGAGCATCTTTGCAACAAAGTATTTTTCTTACAAGAAATGTAATTACATGGAGTAACAGAGACCGTTTTTTCGTTTGGAGAGTTTTGTTTTTCATCTTCTGAAGTGTTTTCAAATGACTCGCTTTTATTTTGAATTGAAACCGCTCGTGTTTTGTTTCGGTTAGAATTGTTTGTACATACTGACTCATGATGCGATTTCAGACCACATTTCGAACAATTACTTTTATACCTGCAATTTCTACCAACATGGAATTTCCGGAAACACACATAGCAGCGGTTGTCATTACGCAATTTATACAATTTTTCGCTAACACTTTTATCACAAGAAACAGAATTATGATATTTATCGCAAAAGATGTATGTACGATTATCAACAGCATTAAAACTAGTAGCCGTGGGTACATTTCTAGAAGATTTCTTATTATCAAATTTTGGATGTTCAAAGCGTGGAGGCAAGGTTCTCTTTTCCTCTTGACCCAGCAAATAGGTCGCTTCGCGACATTCAATTTCATTTTTTATAAAATCCAATAAATCGGATACACATGTCATCTTTTGTTTTTTTTCTTCCGATTAAATTCCAGAACAAATTCGTCCGGAATGGATTTTAACAACACAGGTATTAATAACTGACCAAATGAACCTTTTGTTACACCTTGTGCCTCCAAATTTCGAACTGCAATTTCGATTTCGTCATATAACCTTCGCAATGCTGTAACATTGTTTGAACTTTTTACCGATTCTAAATTCAACAATTTATTCATAAATTGACTCACAATTATGTCCTTTTTACCAAATCTCTATAGTTTTTATACACTCATCATAGTTTTTCTCATTTAATTCGAATGAAGCTACTACATTGCTTGCTGCACCTATGAGTAATGTTTTCAGATAAGCAAATTTTCCTACCTTATTATTAAGAATTTCATTATTATCTATAGCACTTTCATAACTGTTCCAAAACTCCGTGAATTTTTTAGGGTCACCTGAATATTTTTGTAACACCAGTTTTGGAAGTTTTACCGAACTTTGAACTCTTTTAGGTTTCACCCTGCTTTCATCTAATTTTTTATTACTAGTTTTATCCTTTCGTAATACTCGATTAATTCTTTTTATGAAGCAAGAGCACTTTTGATATTCCTCGGATGTAACAACATCCGTTTCCAAGGAAGGTATATCAATTAATTTATGAATTCCCTTGTCTAATTTCTTTAAATCAGTTTTATTTTCTAGTAATAATTCACATGTTCCTCTAAATCATCACTATCCTCCGATGCTGAATCTTCCGATTTTAAACTATCATCAATTCTATTTAACAATTTAGAGATTAAAGTTCTCAAAGTAGCTCGCTTCTTTTTTAGTTTTTCTAAATCGTCTGCCATTCTCTACAATTCATACATAAATGTACCCAAGACTGTTATTATTAATCAAACACTTTAAAAATCAAACTATCTGATTTCGAATTTCTTACCTTTTTGTCTTTTAAAGTTCGGGCATGGCCTGGACAGTGTTGAAGTCCTCAATTACACATTGAAATCCGTTTTTCCGTCAATATGCACCATGTTCTGCATTGTTCAATGGCGGTTCAGTGGTGTACGTATTTTCTTCAATTATTGCGCAAGTTTTGGTAACACTAACAAACTTGAATAAACAACAATAACAACAGCTTAATTTCCAACCGAGATTGAATCTCAGTTCTTACCAGTATTATTAGGGCTGGCGACTCCCTTCCATGCAGAACATATTTTAACTCAATTCCATTAACACCCCGGAGTCCACAAGTGGGGGTTCAGAGGCCATCTGGTTTTTATTACCAGGGACATTTTTTCCCCTCTTACACGTAAAACAAACTCCCTTTTACTTTCTTGGGCTGCACAGCAGCGCCCTCTATTTCACGCTTTTCAACAACATGAAAAGCATCATGAGAGACATATCTTCAGAAATGAAGAAAATGTCTGCGCAAATAAAACCATACACAACATATTCGTATTAAGATATAGAAAGATTTTATTAGATTAAAAAATAAAGGATAGTGTGACGTTGTGAGACCACGGGTAGCGTGAATCAACAGCTAAACTAGTATCAAATCTAATAATTTTATTTTAAAGTTACTCTTGGTTATTATAGATGACAAAGTAAGCAATAATTTATGTACAGAATATTATAGACGTGAGTAAATTTACAGGATGGTGTTTGAGACAGCCTCTACAGGTAGAAATAACAGTCATTCAGAGCAACGGCTCTACTTAAAACTATTGTTCAATAAGTCCTCATGAGCATCCGCTCATCTCGAATAAAACTCCAACAGATACGAGCGCTATGCTCTCCTAAAAGAAGCGTACAGCTTCTTAACTCTGCTACACAACTGGCTGCAAGGGACCCAGTTATTTATAAAACCGATCCGAAGATCCAGCACTCGAAACAGGTGCTATGATCGGAATTCGATCAATAAGTGATCGCCGATCGATAATCAATATCCTTCTTTTCTTTTTTGCCGCAGCTTAAATCTTCGTTTTCCCAGGGACGAGGCCCGCCCCAATTCGTGAGGGCTGGCTAACAATTCGGTGATGTCCACCAATTAGGTCTTCCTTTCACCAGGCGGTTGATTTATGTCCAGTGACAGTCTTGGCTATTAGCGGTCTGGTCTATGGATAGTCTCGTCTCAGTTTAACTGAGAAGAGACATCCATCACTCCTTCTTAATTGGGAGTTTCCGAAAAGATTTTGTGTGCCGAAAAGAAGCTCTTTGGGCGAATTCTTCTTTGTGGAGTTTTACCGACCATCCAGGTGGCTACTTTGGCGGGACCGATTTTAGCAGCTGTTCTGGAATCTTCACAGCATCCCCTACGAAAAGAGGAATTTCGGGGCCAAAAGGCTCCACAATTCTACATCGATAATCAATCTAACAGACAAAAGAGGCTAGACTAAACCTACTCCTAAGTTTTATACTTGCGTCATTTATTTACACATAAAATATACTAAGGATAGAAATACAAATTACACAAAATTTTATTTACAATTTTTCAGATTTGCAGTCTATAATCTGCTCAAACAGTCGACATGGGCAATTTCCTTCCCAGGCCTGTGCACAATTGTATAGTTAAACGGTTGCAAGGCCTCATTAGTCCACCTCATTAGTCTGGGATTATTCCCGGCATTCGTTTTGAGCCAGACTAACGGGTTGTGATCCGTTTCTATTTTGAATTTTTGTCCATCAAGATAATAACGTAGTTTCTTGATGGCAAAAATGATGGCTGCGCACTCTCGTTCTGTCGCGCTATAGCGTTTTTCGGGACCTGAAAATTTCCTACTTAAATACAAGATTGGGTGTTCTTCCCCATTTATTCTTTGTGTTAGAATAGCTCCAACTCCGAGATCTGATGCATCCGTTTGCACAATGAATTCCCTCTTAAAATCTGGTGCAAGCAATACCGGTTTTTGCGTCAGTTTACCTTTTCTAGGGCCTTCTCCATTTCTTCCGTCCACTCGATGCTTTCCTTCCGCGTTTTACCTTTTAGTGCGCGAGTTAAGGGTTCGACTAACTTTGCGTAGTTTTCAATATAACGGGAATAATACGCAATCATACCTAGAATTTTTCTGATTTCAGTTCGGGAACGGGGTGTAGGAAAATCCAAAACCGCTTGAATTTTTGCTTCTGCCGGTGACCTACAACCTCCTCCTACCATGTGACCTAAATATTTTACGCAATCCTGCGCAAATTTGCACTTAACTGGTTTAATTTTGAGTTTGGCACTCGCTATTTTACCCAAAATCTCATCTATATGCTTCATGTGGTCTTGCCATGTGTTAGAGAAAATGGCAATATCATCCAGATACGGCACGCAATACTGCTCACACCCTTGTTACAAGGTTGCTATGAACTTACTAAAGCAATAAGGCGCATTTAGTAGTCCGAAAGGCATGGTCAACGGTCTGTAAGATCCAAATGGTGTCGAAAATGCAGCATATCTCTGTGCCTGTGGTGACAACGGAATTTGCCAGTAACCTTTCGTCAGTTCAATGACCGTAATATATTTGGCGCTGGCCACTGCTTCAACTCTCTCTTGAATTTTCGGCAAGGGAAAGTATTCTGCACGGGTTACTGAATTTAACTTCCGATAATCTATGCAAGGGCGCGGATCTCTTCCCGGTGCTTCACCTAAGATTAACGGGCTGCTGAAATTTGATTCTCCCACCTCGATTACCCCTAAATCCAGCATGCGTTTAATCTACTGCTTCAAGATCTCCGTTTGGCGAGGTGAGGTTCTATAAGGCCTAATTCGAATAAGCTGATCTGAAATTAATACAATGTGATGCTCGATTAAGTCGGTTCGACCTGGATCGTTAGAAAACAATTTCCTGTGACGGTTCAGAACCCTTTCTAACTCTCCTAACTCCCCCGGAGTGCATTTTTCTTTTAAACTACTCTCTCTGACTATTTCGTCAAAGTCGTAAATATCTGGGTTTGCGTTCGGATATACAATTTCCAAATCCACGTCATTTGGCTCGGGGCCTACAGGTTCGCTCAATAAGACATCTACAATTTCTGCCCTTTTGTGATAGGGTTTCAATAAATTTATGTGGAAAATCTGGGATTTTTCCCTCCTGTTTGGAAGGCTAACAAGTTAATTTGTCTCGGATATCTGGCTAATTACGGTACCCGGTGCCATCCAACTCACAGCTAATTTATTTGGCTTAATTGTTCCCATTACCAAAACCAAATCTCCTGGCTTAAACTTTCTCTCTACAGTTCCCCTGTCATACCATTTTTTTCGCTTGTCTCGCGCCTTTTCCATGTTTTCGATTGCTAGATCCTGACATTTCTTTAACCGATTTAGTAAGGTAAAAACATACTCGGTCACTGGGTTTTCTTCCTCTCCTAACTCCGCCCATTTTTCGAACAGTAAGGTCTGTTTAGTTCTTAAGTTTCGACCATGCACTAACTCCGCCGGACTAAATCCAGTCGATTCGTGAGTTACTGTTCTCAACGTTAAAAGTGCAAATGGCAAAGTTCTTTCCCAATTTTCTCCGCTTTCATAGCATAACACCCTTAAAAGACGTTTAATAGTTTTGTGGAACAGTTCCACGGCATTTGATTGGGGTCGATGAACGGAAGAATGCACCGCCTTAATCCCGAATTTCTCTAGAAAGGTTTCGGTCAACTCACTCGTGAAATTTGTCCCAAGATCCATCTGTAATTCTCTGGGAAAACCTAATCTACTAAACACTTGAATTAGTGCGTCAATAACGGACGTAGATTTCACATCCGCCAATGGTATCGCATCTGGATACTTGGATGATAAACACATCGCTGTTAACAGATATTTGTTCCGATTTATCGGACTCTGGCAAAGGTCCTACTATATCCACATTTAATTTAGCAAACACCTCCGAAATTATTGGTACGAACTTGAACGGCGCTTTTTTCATCTCTCCCGATTTACCCACCTTTTGACACGGATGGCACGTTTTTACAAATTCTTCTGTGTCTCTTATAATATTTGGCCAAAAATAATAACGAAGTATCTTATCCTTCGTCTTCGTGGTTCCCAAGTGCGCGGCTACGCCCTCATGACACAATTTTAAAATCTCTAAACGCAATTCTACCGGAATGACCAATTGCTTTAACAACACCTCTGGTCCTTGACCTTCCGAAATAACACTTCTCTCTCTATTTCGAACTCTTCATTGTTATCTTTCTCCCCCTTCTTCCAACACTCTGCTAAAGACGGGTCCTTTTTTCTGCGTGTCCTTGAACACCTCCCGATTCACTTTTATCAAACCTACGGGGTTTTCTGCGTCCGCTTTTAGTAATTCATACGCGTCTATTGTGATTTCGGCACTAAGCTCTTCCTTTTTGTTAATTCGGCGCACCGATTCGTAATCATCGAATTTCTCTGCCAAAATTTCGGGATCGCAAAATTTGCTCTACGAATCTAAGAATTTTTCTTTCATCTCTGGGGAAGCGCGTTTTTTCAATTGATCCGTTATCATCAGATCCTTAAGTCCCTCGAAGTCTTTAACTTCCAGAGTTCCTAACCAACCGTCTAAATAAGTCCTTAGATCAAATCTTTCCACAACGTCCCTTGTGATCGTTGGAAATTCATGAATTTAGTATGGAGTGTTTCCGCGATCAATTTAAACCGCTCTAACAGTTTAGCCTTTATAAAATCATAGTCGGTTATTTTATCTCCGGGTAACTTAATTATCTGCTCCGCTAATTTTACTGGTAACAAGCTTAACAGGTGGTTCACCCACTCGGTTTCTTCAATTTTTGTCATCTTGGACTGTCTTTCAAATAAATTTAGATATAAGGTCATATCCGAATTTTCCATATCAAATTTGTGCATTAGTCTTTTTTCTTTTCTCTAAAGCTAGAATTTAAACTGTTCATTCCACTTTGCGGCTGCAATTTTAATTTTTCAAGCTCATATTGCCTGTCGCGTTCTAACTCGTTTTTCCTCTCTGCCTCTACTCTATCGTTACTTAGCACTTTAATTTGCGCGAGCGCGAAATCATTATCAAAATCGGGCGATTCTTTAATTTTCTTAATGATGGTTCTTGTCCCATCGGTACTCGCAATATCAACCTCACATTCTCTTGCCAAAAGAATTAAATCCGCTCTAGAATAGTTTACTAAATCAGCCATCTTAACTTGTGCCTAATTCCTCGAACTCAAATATCAAATACAATTTTCCCACTACGATACACAATGCACAATAAATACAATCCTCCAAAATACACAATGCACAATAAATACAATCCCCAAAATACACAATTCAAATTTAAATACACCAAATCTTTACTTCGATTTCTACCACTTGAACTTTAGGAAAGTAATTTCACTAATAACTTTACAACAATGCTAACAAGCTTAGGGAAAAAATATGCCACTCGTTCACTTTTCCCCCTCAGGGGCACACCTTCTTCAGGTGTGACGGGATTCACGACCCCGAGGTACCCTAGTGTCTGCTCTACTTTCGAGTTTTTGCCTTCCTTTTGAGTTTCAACCTTTTTCCTTCCTTCCCTCGAGGGTAGGCGAGGGAGCTCTCCATGAGAAGCAGTTGCCGCTCTGTTTGCTTTTTGCTTCTCATGGACAGCAATATACCCCCACGTGTTGGCCGTGTGTGGCATCCCATTAGACGGGTGGTACATTTCGGTCCCCGGTGTATCAATCGGCTGGTATCCCAGTCGCATGGCTGGTCTGCTCAAGGGGATCAAGCGAAGGGGTCACTCCTTGGGCTTGGCGTTAAGGGTGGTCACTGACCCCGGGGGTGACTCCCAGCGTATAAGTTGCGGCTAGCATCATGGCAAGTGCCGAGGCTGGGAGTACCCAGAGCCGGTGGCTGCCTTCCCTTGTTGGGCTCCATGGTGGGCGGTGCCGTCGGGGCCCGAATTCTTATGCTTTTTGCATGGGTCTTTCTGATTGCACCATAGTTACTGCTGACACCAAATTTTTTATCATGTCTACCGCTGACACATTTCATGAAATCTCTCCTTTTCTTGTTCATAGACTTATATTGTCATTCATTGGAGAAGTGAAAAACATAAAAAAATTGAAGTCTGGAGATTTACTAATAGAAGTGTCCAATTCAAACCAAGCAAAATCTCTCAGTAGACTAACCGAGTTGGGTGACTTGAAAGTTAGTGTTTCTGTTCACAGGAATCTAAATTTTTCACGAGGAGTCATCTCTGAGCGCGGCCTCAAAAAACATACAGAATCTGAACTTATCCAGGAATTGTCTGAGCAAAAAGTTTGTGCAGCACGACGTATTCACATCAAACGCGATGGCAAACTTATCCCCACACAGCATGTTGTCTTAACATTTTCCACTACTGAACTACCGAAATCAATAAAAGCAGGTTATTTAAGTTGTCCAGTCAAACCATATATCCCGAACCCAGTCAGATGTTTCAAATGTCAAAAATTTGGCCATTCACAGCAAGCTTGTAAAGGCTCGAAAATCTGCGCCAAATGTTCGGTTTCAGGCCATGACTCTTCGGACTGCATTTCCGATGAAGTAAAGTGCAGAAACTGCCAAGGCGCCCATCCCGCTTTCTCAAGATCTTGTCCTCAGTGGGCCTTGGAAAAAGAAATTCTGACTACCAAGATCCGGAAAAACATTTCATTTGCTGAAGCTAGGAGACTGGTTTCAGAACGCTCCCCCAAACCAGGCGTTACATATTCATCTGCAGTTAAGCAGTGTGCATATTGCGGTTCCCACACAACTCCCCAAGGTATACAAAAAAACTTTCCTCGCTCAAGCACTCAACCTGCACCTGCGCCTTCTGATTCCGTACAAATACCAAATAAATCATCTATCCGAGAGAAAACTCTTGCTACAGTATCTCACCCTCTGAAAGATAAACAAATACCTAAACAAAAAGAAACAGTTAAAGCAACAGACAACACTGATAATGTTAAAAAACTACAGCGTATAAAAGAAACCAAAGCAGCAAAAAGGGCTCGCCTCGCTGCTTTGAAGAAGAATAAAGATTAAAAAATCTTCCTTAACCAAAGGAGATTTTTGAAGCAGTCGAATGGCAAAACGATAGGAAGCACAAAATGTTGATCCGCTACTTGAAATCCATCGTCAGATGACGATCTTATGTCTCAAGCTAGTGAGATGGACGTCTCATCATCTTCCAAAAAAATCTTAATCTCTTGTTCTTTTTTTAATGGCCAGTTTCGTCTCTTGGAATTGCCGAGGCATTAAAAACAAGTTCTCGGATCTAAAGGACATTATTAATTTACACCAACCTTCCGTCATTGCCCTTCAAGAAACTTATTTAAAGCCTGGAGACACGATTCCTTTAAAGCATTTTAATTTTTTACACAAAAATAGTACAGGTGATAGGGCTACAGGTGGTGTAGCTTTGCTTACTTCAAACTCATTCCCTACACTCCCATTAACTCTAAACACACCTTTACAAGCAATAGCTGTTCAAATCCACACGCACTCATTAATAACAGTCTGTAGTCTATATCTTCCACCTAATACTCCCGTCGATCAATTTAGTCTGAATAATCTCATATCTCAACTTCCCATACCTTTCATTATCCTTGGTGATATGAATGGTCATAGTCCGCTTTGGGGTAATCCTGACACTAACACACGGGGCCTACAGGTTGAAAAACTTTTAAATGATCATAATCTTTGCCTTCTCAACAATGACGAATATACGTACTTTCATGAACCGACCAGAACATTTCACTCTGTTGATCTTGCCATGTGTACTCCTTCCGTTTTCCCTTATTTTTCTTTACAGGTAGGCAATGATCTGCACAATAGCGATCATTTTCCTTTAATCTTATCCGATAATAGACGACAAAACCCTCGCTTCAACTCAGCTTCAAGATATAATTTTAATTTGGGCAGCTGGAGTACATTCAGTTCTCTGGCTAATATAACTAAAGAAATGGTTTCTGACAATAGCATTGATATCGCGGTTAAAAATATAACTGAGGTTTTAATTTCCGCAGCAGACCACTCATTTCCTAAAATTTCAAATACTTTCAAGAAACAAAGGAAGGTTTGATGGAATGCAGATTGCCGCGAGGCACACAAGAGACAAAGAAAAGCTTGGAATATTTTTCGCCGAAACCCTACTACAGTAAATTTGATTAATTATAAGCAAGCTAAAGCCAACTCCAGAAGAGTACAGCGGCGTAGTAAACGGGAATCGTGGGAACGTTATATAAGCAGCATTAACTCCACAATATCTAGCAAAAAACTGTGGGAAAGAGTTAAAAAAACTTCTGGTATATTCAAATCCTCTAACATAAGAATCTTATATAATAACGGTATTCCAGTTACGTCTCTACAGGATATTGCTAACTGTATAGCTTCAGAACTGTCCCGTACTTCAAACAGCAGTAATTACTCTGCCCCTTTCTTAAATCATAAAATTGCTACAGAAAAAAAGAAACTCAATTTTCATTCTTCCCCATATGCCCCATACAATACAGATTTTACATTTTTTGAACTAAACAGGTGTCTCTCTGAAATACATAAAACATCTCCAGGTCCTGACAATATCAGCTATCTTATGATACAGAATTTGTCCGATAAATCTTTGCATAATCTACTATTTCTCTACAATAGAATTTGGCAAGAACACTCTTTCCCATCCTGTTGGCAACAGGCCATTATCATACCAATTCTAAAACCAGGAAAGGAGCCATCAAACCCCAGAAATTATAGACCAATCGCTCTCACTAGCTGCTTATGCAAAATTCTTGAGAAGATGGTAAATAAGCGTCTGATATACTATCTGGAGACAAATAAAATATTTAGTCCCTTTCAAAGCGGGTTTAGACAGGGACGTTCTGCAGTTGATAACCTCCTTGCATTAGAAACTGAAATAAGAAATGCATTTCTTCGCAGACAGCATACTGTAGCAATATTTTTCGACATCGAAAAAGCTTACGATCGTTCGTTGCGGTATGGTATTCTTCGGGATTTGTATGACAGCAACCTCCGAGGTAACTTGCCCATATTTATTCAAAACTTTTTAAAACTAAGAAAATTTAGAGTTAAAATTGGAAATAAATTATCAGATTTTTTTACTCAAGAGGAAGGCGTACCTCAAGGAAGCGTCCTCAGTGTGACGCTTTTTGCTCTGAAAATAAATGATATTTTAAAACAACTTCCACCATCTGTGAAAGGCTTTCTTTACGTCGACGACCTGTACATATCTTGTACAGGGGATAATATGCATTTTATAGAAAGGCAACTTCAATTAGCCGTGAACAATATCCGTCAATGGTCAACTTTTAATGGGTTCACTTTTTCTACAGACAAGACATCATGTATACACTTTTGTCGCAAACGTCGTCTCCATCCAGAACCAGAGATTTTGCTTGAAGGTCAACTTATCAATGTTGTGAACGAAATTAAGTTTTTGGGAGTTACTTTCGATAAAAAACTCACATTCAAGCCCCATGTAATGAAACTACGCAAAAAACTTGACAAAACTCTGAATATTCTCAAAGTCATTTCAAATACATCTTGGGGAGCTTCAAGAACATCTTTGCTACGTGTTTATAGAGCAAGCATACTTTCAAAGATTGACTATGGTTGCGTGATATACGGCTCTGCACGACAGAGTGTGTTAAAAAGGTTGGACCCCATTCATCACTCTGCCCTCCGACTTTGCAGTGGAGCTTTTCGCACATCACCAGTTGAAAGTCTGTATGTTGAGTGTTGCGAGCCTTCTCTTGACCACAGACGCAGAATTCTGACTCTTCATTACTATTTTAAAATTTTATCACTTCCCGGACATCCTTTTTTTAACTATAAAGAAAGTCAATTTATTCTCCGCTTGCAAAGAGCCAGACCATCCGTCATCCCTTCATTTTTTACTAGAGCATCCGAATTACTTCGTAATCTAAATCTGGAGGATTTGCAAGTTGTTCCCATTTTGAGGCATCATCTCACTCCATGGAAATCGCATGGATTAAGATTTTTAAATCCTTTTAAGACCTTTGACAAAGCTAATACGGCCCCTGAAGTTTACCAGCAACTGTTTGCAGATCACCGAGATGTCTACCATAATTTTATTCCTATTTTTACAGATGGCTCAAAAAGCTCTCTTTCCACTTCATTCGCTTGTGTTTTTACTAATTCTACTCTCTCATTCCAAATTCACTCATCGAGCTCCATTTTTACAGCAGAAATCACTGCCATTCTACATGCGTTATCTGAAATTTCTAGTGGTCCACCTGATAATTTCATCATTTATTCAGATTCATTAAGTGCTCTAGAATCCATGGCCTCACTTCATCGGTTCAGTCATCCATTGACATTTAATATCCTTGAATTGCACGATCATCTAACTTTTAAAGGTTTTTCTATTCTCTTGTGCTGGATTCCCTCACACGTCGGTATACCCGGAAATGAACTTGCTGACAATCTTGCTAAGTCTGCCACCATCAATTTGAACTCTCCAGTCCCTGTCAAAGACGTGAAAAATTATATTACATCGATCCTCCACTCAAAATGGCAAGCTCAATGGGATCATAAAGACACAATTAAACTTCATTCCATTAAGCTTTTAATTGATTGTTGGCCCAGTTTACCTACCAGGAAGCTCGACACAATTCTTACCAGATTACGAATCGGACACACTAGATTCACGCATAGGCATCTGTTATTGGGGGAACCCGCACCTCTTTGTACAGCATGCCATTGCCAAATGACTGTTCTGCACATTCTTATTGAATGTCAACAATTTAATCATCAACGCATTCGTTGTTTCCACTCATCCTCTATCACTCTTAAGGATATCCTTCACAAAGATCCTCATCCACAACTTTTTACTTTTTTAAGAATGATTGGTCTTTACTCTTTGATATAAAAATTTTTTACCTTGTTTTTAGGTCATTTTTACCTTGTTGCAAGCTTTTATAGACTTCAAATATTGACACTCCTTTTAACTAAACTCCTATACTAAGATTTTATCCTAGACCATATGTTTGGCGCAGCATAATCAACAATGGTTTTTGCGCCAGTAAACTCCACCAAACCAAACCAAACCAAACCAAACCGTTCACTTTTCAGATTTCTCCTTTTAACTTTATACATAGGAAAATTTACTCTAAGCATTTCAGATTAATTTTTCTAAAAAGTTCTAATTGCAGGTTTTGTTTAAAGTTTTCCAAACAATTTTAAATTCAATTAAATTCTCTTAAATGAATTTTAAATTTTTATAAAACATTTAATAGCCTCAATTATCGAAAAGATTGAAATCGAGCTCACCCATTTGACGCTGTAGATTCTCGCAGATTCAGCAGGGGACACTTCCGGCTCGATGTGGTCGTAGTTTTCTAGCAAGGGCTCACTTCCAGGGCTTGTTGTCCCCTCAGGGGCACATCTTCTATAGATGTGACGGGATTCACGACCCCGAGGTACCCTAGTGTGTATTCCTCCTTTCGTTTTTTTCTCCCCTTGAGTTTTTCTATTTCCTTCTTTCGCTCGAGGGTAGGCGAGGGAGCTCTCCATGAGAAGCTGTTGCCGCTCTGTTTGCTTCCTGCTTCTCATGGACAGCAAATTACTCCCACGTGTTGGCCGTGCATGACGACCCTTTAGACGGGTGGTGCACTGTTGGTCCCCATTAGGGATCAAGCGAAAGGGTCATTCTCTGGGGCTTGGCGTTAAGGGTGGTCAACGTTCCTGGAGATGACTCTGAGCGTATAGGTCCTGGCTAGCACCAATGCAAGTGCCTAGGCTGAGATTTTTCAGAGCCGGTAAATACCTTTCCTTGTTGGGCTCCGTGGTGGGCGGTGCCGTCGGGACCCGAATCACTTTTTAAACTTTGCATGGGTCCTGTCAAGAAACCTCCCTTTAGTGGGCAATGTTCTGTTCAAAAGTTTGACGCTTTCTTCATCGTTAAACGTGTAAGTGAAAAAAAAATGAAAATTTTTTTCTAATGTTTCTCCATTTCTCGTTGAGAAGGCCACCACTGGCAGTGTTGGCATTGTAAAATCAACAAAATTAATACGTTCAGGTGACTTGCTTGTTGAAGTTGCCTCCAGCAGGCAAGCACAACAAATTCTGAAATTACATGCTCTATCAAATATACCCATTTCTGTAAAACCACATGAGACTCTTAACACCTGTAAAGGTGTCATTACCTGTGGAAGGCTCCTAAACCTTTCTAATGAGGAAATTGAACAGGAATTAAGTGGTCAAGGTATCAAAGATGTGCGACGCATTAACATCCGTCGCGATGGTGAGCTTATACCGACAAAACATTTCATTTTAACATTCAACACACCTAGATTGCCGGAATATATAAAGGCTGGATACGTTCGCTCTTCCGTAAGGTCATATATTCACAATCCATTAAGGTGTTTCAAGTGCGAGCATTTTGGCCACTCCAAAAACAACTGCCGCGGGACATTTACTTGCGCCCGTTGTGCAGTGACTGGCCACGCGAGCATTGGATGCAAGGCCAATGAAAAATGTGTGAATTGTCAGGCGAGCACACTTCTTTCTCTCGCTCCTGCCCTAAATGGAAACTAGAGAAAGAAGTAGTTGCTGCGAAGTATGAAAGCTGAAGCTCGACGGCTAGTAAAAGAACAGACACCACCTGTAGGTGGGAGCTACGCTTCTGTCGTGCAAAGGAACCATCCCGTCTACCAGACCACTCATTGTCCACATTGTCATCATGTAGTCACAATGTCTAATTTCCCCTCTATCTTGGCCCTTGTGCCATAAAAAACCAACCAATCAATCAATAATTTCCCCTCTACTTCAAAATCTCCTGAACCTGTACCAATAGCTTCCTCATCTGTAACTCAAAATAAAGAAAAATCACCTGCACCTATTTCTCAGACCTGTGAAGAGCTACTAGCTTCACAAGCTTCATCTGAATTTAAATTAGTGAAAAAGAAAAAGTCTAAAAAACCTTCTAAAACTCAGTCTGCCAACCAGAATCAAGTTACAACTGACACTGCCACGAAATTTTGGAAAACATCACCATTCAAAGCTTATTCGTCTGTTTCAGTAATAGCTCACCATAAAAGAGATAAAAATAAAACTAACAAGAATAAAAAATGAAAATTCCAATGCCGATACTGCCAATTTGTGCTCTGATTCAAGTCGGGGAAACTCCTCAGACACTGAATCTGACATAAGTGTCACCAGTGCTCCTGAGATATCAAATCCTCAGAGAAACAGGGCAAGATCTCAATCTGAAAAGTCCCACAAGCTTAAACAGGCAAAACGTGGACTTTCTCAGAAGGATCTCCCTACAAAACTAAAAAATCTGCTCACCACAATTCCGTTGCGTTGGGACTCGCTGATTAGGGTATAGTCCACAACGACTGGCCGTCCATTTTTGGTGGCGTGCCCCAAGTCCACGATCTTAAACTTCATCCATCAGATGAGGATGGAGATTTGCAGATGAACTGCGATGTGTCAGTTCCTCCAACTTCTGTTCCTCCTTTGCATCCTCCTACACTTTCTTAATGGGTTCTTTCCTTTCATGGAACTGTCGCGGCATTCGCTCTAAACTACAGGAACTTAAAGGTTTAATTAACTATTTTCATCCTGTTTGCGTTGGACATCAAGAAACATTCTTGTCGTCCAATATCGCTATCAAACTACGTGGCTATACCAGTGTTAGAAAGGATGCTGCCACTGGAAGTAACCACTCTGGTGGTGTATGCATCCTTACCTCTAACCTGTACCCCAGCACACCTCTTACTTTACACAAAAATAATAACGACCACACCTAGGCCTAAATATTTCACCTTACCTCACGAGGTCGCCACTCCAACTCAAACTGACTCGTTTACAGAAAGCAACCCTTAGACTACCAAGGAATTGCGCCAAGCATCTGATCAACCATCGCCAACGGTAGCCAAACACTACACCTCCCTCCCAAGATAATGATTAATTATGAATTAAGCACGTATCTGAAACTCAAACTTTGTCTACCGGGGCGATGAGTTGCTGAGACGTTACAGATTTATACGTTTGAAAAATTCAAACTTTTATATACATTTTAATCATAGGAAAATAACCTTCCTTTTTTCCACACAATTAATTAGTGCACTTAAAATAAGTCAATTGTATTAATTTTCACATTTAACATGTTCACAAAATAACAAGTTCTAAAAAGATGTGTAATGAAAAACAGTTTTCCTAAAACACAAACAAAATACAGTTTACATATTATATATTATTACTACTACAATTTCAATATCAACACACATTAATAAAAACAAAATTATGATTCAGTTTATCATTTCCGGTATCGCATATCAAATAAAAGGAACACTTTATGCATGTTAAATAAAACTAAAATCCAATTTTTACTTTGAAACACATTTCCGGTACTTTTCTTCTGGATAAAAAAAAAATAGAAAAATTTTCTTTCAAAGATACTCTACACTTCAGACATAAGATAATAACAAAATTTCTAAACAAAACCTTCCAGTTCTGCCATATCACTTAGTATTATTTCCTTTTACAATACATACACAAATCAGTTTATATTGTATTTAGAATATTATATTATTTATAATTCAGATATTTCATTCCTAGTATTCATGAATTAATTCACCATACACTAAACAAAAATACATAATACTCAATATCCACTAAACAACATTTACATTTAAATTCGAATTAAATCAAGAGAAGTACAGTATCAGTTGATGAGAACATTAACATATTGAATATACAAATAGCAAATTTTTTTCCCATACACCAAAACAAAAAAAATTATTTGTACATTATTCATTCTCATTGGTATACAAGACAGGCAATCTAGATAGAGCATCAGCATTAACAAGCTTACCTCCTGTGCAGTGTTCTATATGTAGGTCATATTTTTGGAGGGCAAGTGTCCACCTTTGCAGCTTTGATGATTGGGAAGCATTTTTCACAACAAAAGTCAGAGGATTGTGATCACTGATGACTTTTATGGGTGAGCCAAATATCCAAGGCTCAAACTTTTTTAAGGACCAAACTATCGCATAGGCTTCTCTCTCGATCGTAGGCCAGTGTTGTTGTGCTGGGGTCAGTTTTTGGCTTGCATAACAAATGGGATATTGTTTTCCATCGCATTCTTGAGAAAGGCAGGCTCCTATGCCTACTTGAGAAGCATCAGAATGTATAATGAAAGGTTTCTCTAACGTTGGAGTATACAATTCTGGGGTTTTTGACAGCTTATCCTTGAGATCTTGGAATGCTGTCTGATGTATTTCCTTCCATTCGAAGATTTCTGGAGCTCTTTTCTTTGTCAGCTCTGTGAGTAGGTGAGCTGTGTCAGCATATTTTGGAATATAATCACGATAGTAGTTCATCAATCCAAGTAAACTTCTTAGCTGGGTCTTTGTTCGAGGAGCTTCTAATTCTCGTATAACTTTAACTTTATCTGGGTCAGGTAGATGTTTCCCTGAGCCAATTATATGCCCAAGATATTTAATTTGGTTTTTTACGAAAAAGCACTTTTTGGTATTAACAGTGAATCCCAGCTCATCTAACTTTCTAAACACACAGTCTAGATGTTTCAGGTGAGTTCCGATGTCAGCTGAATAGATTGCTATCTCATCAATGTAGGCCCTTGCAAATTCTCTAAATTCCTTTAGAGAATTATTCATAACTCTCTGAAATGTCGCTGCGGCATTTTTGAGTCCAAAAGGTAAAACATTAAACCGGTATTGGGCTCTGTGAGTTTTAAATGAAATATAATCTTTGCTATGTTCTTCCATCGGAATTGCCCAATATCCTTTCAGCAAGTCCAAGGTTGTTATAATGTTGGCTTTTCCTATATCATACATTAAGTCAACAGCATTCTCCATGGGAAAATCATCTGGTTTTGTGACGGCATTCAAAGTTCGGTAGTCTACACATAGTCGAACACTCCCATCTTTCTTGTCCCCCTCAGGGGCACATCTTCTTCAGATGTGACGGGCTTCACGACCCCGAGGTACCCTAGTGTCTGGCCTTCTTTCAGATTTAACCTCCCCTCCACCTCCTGCTTTTGACTTTTGTTTTTCCTTCCCTCGAGGTTTATTTTGTTGGGTCCCAAGTCATGTTGGGATTGTCGGCAATGAACAGGCTGATAGTGCGGCTAAAGCAGCTTCCAATGTTTGGCAGTCACCGGTTCCATATAATGACTTGAAAATGTTCGCCACTCGTCACATCCATTCCCTTTGGCAAGAGTTATGGGATTTGGAGATTCGTAACAAGCTTCATTTAATTAAACCACGCATAAATATGTGGTCTATTATCCCCACACGAGTAACTGATGTGAAATTAACTCGACTTCGCATCGGACACACTCGTTTCACTCATAAACATCTTTTGTTTGGCGAGAGTGCACCCGAGTGCCGAACATGTCGTACTAACTTCACAGTTGCACATATTTTAACTGAGTGTCCAATGTTTAATTCTCATCGTGTGACTTATTTTAACTCATCTTCTCCTAACATGAAGGAATTGCTGGGGGAATTTCCCCATCCACATCTCTTTGACTTTTTAAAGGCCATAGGTTTTTATCATTCTATATAATTATTTTATCCTTTTTATACTTGTCATTCTAAACTTGCATTCATGTTTTTACACGCCTGCTGTTACAATGGACAATTTTTATTATCTGTATTAATTTTGCATGGGTTCTTTTTCTAATGACATAGTTTTCATTCACACCATATGTCTGGCGCAGTATGGTCAAGTTGGCTCTTGCGCCATTAAACCAGAATCAACCAACCAACCATCCTTCCCTCGAGGGTAGGCGAGGGAGCTCTCCATGAGAAGCTGTCGCCGCTCTGTTTGCTTCCTGCTTCTCATGGACAGCAAATTATCCCCACGTGTTGGCCGTGCGTGGCGACCCATTAGACGGGTGGTGCATTGTGATCCCCGGTGTATCAATCGGCCGGTATCCCAGCCGCTTGGCTGGTCTGCTTAAGGGGTTCAAGCGAAAGTGGCCAACTTCTGGGGCTTGGCGTTAAGGGTGGTCAACGCTCCTGGAAGTGGCCCTTAGCGTATAGGTCCTGGCTAGCACCAAGGTGGGTACTGAGGCTGGGAGTGCCCAGAGCCGGCAACTGCCTTCCCTTGTTGGGCTCCATGGTGGGCGGTGCCGTTGGGACCCGAATATTAATCTGCCTTGTATGGGTAAAAAAAGTAAAAAATCTGTACTGCCTACTGAACAAACAGACACTCTGAAAGAGAATTTGGCATCAACACGCACAGTGGATGTAATTTCCAAGACAGTTCGCTTCTTGGTTCTTTCAGTACCTAATAATAATTTATCAAAGAAATCTCCCTTCGCTATTCAAAAAGGTCTCGATGGGATTAGTAAAAATCTGAAGTCTGTAAAAAAACTTGCATCTGGCGATTTGCTGCTTGAAACAGGGTCTGCTCTTCAAAGTAAAGCTTTTCTTAGTGCCAAAACCTTTCTTGACCTACCTGTGACCATTACTCCCCATAAGACTCTTAATTTTTGTCGAGGGGTTGTTTCTGATGACGAACTTTTATTCTCCTCAGACGAAGAAATTCTTGAAGGTCTTTCTTCTCAGGGAGTTGTTAATGTTAGGAGAATCCTTACTAGAAAGGGAACTGCCACGATTCCAACCAAACACATTATTCTGACATTTTCTTCTACTGTTCTTCCATCTAGTATCAAAGCTGGGTATCTAAATATTCGAGTGCGTCCTTATATTCCATATCCACTTAGATGTTTCAAATGCCAGAAATTTGGCCATTCTCAAACTGCTTGTCGCGGGAAGCAAATTTGTTCCAGATGTGCTTCCGAGGGTCATTCTTATTCTAGCTGTCAGTCTAAGCCCAACTGTGCAAACTGCCACCAAGCTCATGAATCTGCTTCCAAATCTTGTCCCAAGTGGATAGAAGAGAAGAAAATTCAAGAAGTCAGAGTCAAGAAAAAGCTGACTTATTCTGAAGCTAGGAAGTTGTTTCAGTCAGAGTCTGCTACATCTTATGCACAAATTACAAAAGTTTCTAAACCTGCTATGTCCACACAGACTGATGAATCTCTCACGCAATTACCTTGTCCACCATTACAATCTATTAAAGTTTCTCCTCTTAATGAAACGCCAACTGGACTTCCGAAACAGTTTTCAGTTTCCAAAACTGTACAGTCTTCTGACACTTTGAGCAAAACTCCTGATCACCCTGTTGCACCTTCTGTTTTACTCCGTTCGTATGAAGTTCCTGTTTCCTCGACACGGGATGGAACTTTTCAGCCTGCTAATTCAACTGAACCCAAAAGAAAGCAACCATTCACGGGCACATCTGTGGGAGACGAGAATGTGGAAATCCTCCCTATGAAGAAAACTAAAGTCGTCCTACAGTCACTTGAATCTGATGCTGATGCAGAAATGAGTGCTTCTACTTCAGATGAGAGTGATATCTTAGAATACAATGCTAGTGAATCCCTTGACGATCCACCTGAAAACCCACAAGCTTCAGGTACTTATTCTGACAAATCTTTTAAAAAGAAAGAGAAATTATCAGGTATGAAAAGTGGTTATCCACTCAACATGCCAACAACGAGCAAACACAGTTGACATTTCTAGTACTTTTTTAGAGATTTTTTAACCCTTTGACTGCTCAAACTTTTAATACTTTTTACGTCAAACTCATCTAATTTTCAATGAAATTTACATGATTACAAATTCTAAGAACTTTTAGTGCTTTTAGCTCTTACAAGTTTTTGTTATTTTACAAGTGTTTTAATTACATGTAACTACTATTTTAACGATTTGTTTGGCTAAACAAATGTTTGGCGCAGCTTGGCCAATTCTGGCCCTTGTGCCATAAAACCCCAATCAATCAATCAACCCATCTTTCTTGTAAACACAGACTATTGGATGAGCTATATCTGAGTCATTCTCTTCAATTAATCCTGCATGTAATAACTCTATCTGTTCATCCACTTTTCCCTTTAAAGCTTCTGGAATTCGATATATGTAGGGCTTCTTTCTTTCCATGTTAGGTATCAATTGAATTTTATGTCCTTCGACCTTGGCTTTTTTCAGCTTGCCGGTAAATAGTCCTTGATGTTTTCTAAGAAGTTCTTTTATTTTTTCTTTCTGTAACTCATTTAAATGATCCAAGTCTACTTCAGAATCCATTTCCAGTTTCTGCGAAGGCAATAAATAATCTTTTTCTGGCACTGTTATTTCTCCAAATTCATCTTCGTTCTCAAAATTGACTCCAACCGTATTGACTCTCATCTGGAACTTCCGGATTTTATTCACGTGGATCTGTTTTTTCCTTCCATCAGGTCATTAAACTAAGTAGGAGTGCGGTGGAATGTGCCTGATAATTTCACCGGGCCCTGTCCAGCGAGCATACACCTTATTGCTCGAGTCTGGAATAAGTAAATATACTTGATCTCGAGGCATGAAACTTTTGGATGTAGTTTTCCTGTTAAAATAATCCGCATAAGTTTGTTGTTTCCTCTCGGCAAATATTTTCACTTGTTCAGCAGCCTGCTCCGTTTTTAATTTTAGCTCTTGTAGGTAATCCACTGCAGACTGACTGATGTTTGTTGGTAAAGGGACCTCTCCAGACCATGATGATTTTAATACTGCCAACGGCGCTCTTGCTTGTCTCCCGTACATCAGTTGAAATGGTGATACTCCAGTGGTACAGTTCGGGACTACACGGTATGCAAATAGAAGATATGGGATGTGCTTATCCCAATTCGAAGGGTCAGTTCTTATCACGTGATGAAGCATTTGTGTCAAGACTTTATTATATCTTTCGACTAAACCGTTTCTAGCTGGGTATCCAGGGCAAGAAAATTTTGGACTGGATCCTAATCTCTTGTGAAATTCTTGAGTAAGCTTAGAGATAAAGTTTGTCCCTTGGTCACTGGCGATAACATTCGGTATCCCAGTTCGCATGAATATCTCAAGTAAAGCATCACAGGTTGATATAGCTGTTGAACTCCTCAATGGAACTGCTTCGGGCCAGCGAGAATGCTGATCCATCAGACACAGGACATATTTATATTTTCGTGCAGAAGGAGGCTCTGTAGGTCCAATAATATCGACGTTTATTACCTGGAAAGGTAAGTCAGGTCTAGAGACAGAAGTAATTGGAATTCTGTCAGTTTTCTTTTCAGGACTTCTCAACTGACACTCCTTGCATGTTTTGCAAAATATTTCCACATCTTGGGAATGTCCAGGCCAGTAGAAAGAATAGCGAATCCTCTCTTTAGTCTTTCTCATGCCCATATGTGTTCCAAATACAGATTCATGAGCTAGTTTCAAAACTTGTTGTCGTCTCCTGTGGAAGAACGAGTTGTGTCACAGGCTGTCCTAATATCTTGTCCGAATGATGCAACAGACCATCGATAAACGAATAATTTCCCTTCTTAGCTTTGCATTGCAGGAAAGCTTCCTTCAGTGACGGACACGATCTTTGCTCCTCTCGTAACCTTGTAGTTCCAGTTGAACTCATGACGTCATCGGCGTTTTCCAGCCCTTCGGAAATATCCGGATTCTTTCTAGTCGAGGGGCTTACGTCACTGCGCCTCATTTCTATTGGCTGCTGCAATTTTTCCTCGTTCCCGCCGCCTTCTGAAGGTTGCTGGGGGTAAAAAGAGTTTGTTTCCCGCCGCTTCGCTTGGGAATGCAAAGTTAGTCTTTTGTTCGCTGTTTATTTCGTCATCAAAAAAATGAGAGATATCCGCTGAATGAACTAATAATTCATAAATCCCGGGAGTTATCAAACAGGGCACATTCAGCTTGTCTGTAATTGCTATTAGCGTATCCACATTGTTGAAGAAATTATTTCCACTGTTCTAGTAATAGATAGTAACTCGACAGATTTTCGCTTCTGTCTGTCCACCAAAGGCAGGAGTTAGTAAAATTTTACTTCCTTCTTGATCCTGTAAATCAGGTATCAATGACGAATGGACGATTGAGATCTGTGTTCCGGAATCAATGATTGCTTCGATTTCTTTCGAATGAATATAAATGTTGATCTTCTTTAAAGGCGTAACAAGATTCTGAACAGATTCTGATTGCAAATGTGATGAATCAACTTTGGCGACTACAGCTTCTTGATTTGCAGATCTGTTCTTATTAGAATTCTTGTGAATATTCGTATCGTTCTGCTTCGTCACAAATTCGTTTCTTTTGCGTTTATCCGGGCATTCTCTAGCTCAATGCAGCAGACTTCCACAAACGAAACATTCCTTTCGTTTTAGAATGCCATTATCCTCTCTTGAAATTTCTCTTCTCTGATGAGGGGGAAACCCCTCAGGGGCACATCTTCTCTAGATGTGACGAGATTCACGACCCCGAGGTACCCTAGTGTCTATTTCTCCTTCCGTTTTTGTCTCCCCTTGAGTTTTTTGCTATTTTCTTCTTTCCCTCGAAGGTAGGCGAGGGAGCTCTCCATGAGAAGCAGTTGCCGCTCTGTTTGCTTCTTGCTTCTCATGGACAGCAAATTACCCCCACGTGTTGGCCGTGCGTGGCGACCCATTAGACGGGTGGTACATTTCGGTCCCCGGTGTATCAATCGGCTGGTATCCCAGTCGCATGGCTGGTCTGCTCAAGGGGATCAAGCGAAGGGGTCACTCCTTGGGCTTCGCGTTAAGGGTGATCACTGTCCCCGGGAGTGACTCCAAGCGTATAGGTTCCGGCTAGCATCATGGCAAGTGCAGAGGCTGGGTATATCCAGACCCTTGTTGGGCTCCTTGGTTGGAGATGCCGTCGGGCCTGAATCATTGTCAATATCGCATGGCTCTCAATGTTTCTCACCAAAAAGTAATGCTTTCCACAAATTCTTTATTGTTAATGCAGATAAAAGTTCTTCGAAATTTGTTTCGCCCATTCTGATCCACAAGACAATAATTGCCCATGTTGGAGAAGTCTCCGACATGGGCTTGGTTCCGACTAGCACCAAGGTAAGCGCCGAGGCTGGGAATACCCAGAGCCGGTGGCTGCCTTCCCTTGTTGGGCTCCGTGGTGGGCGGTGTCGTCGGGCCTGAATCCCAACAAATGTCGTATGGGGAAAAAAAATCTGGTCCCTTCAGTGGGCAACAAATTTTAACCAATTCTTCATCAAATTTTCCAACCTTCTCTTTGATCAAACGAGTATCAACTAGTGATGAATCATTTCATTCCGTGTCTCCATTTCTGGTAGAAAAAGCCATAACTGGTAGCATCGATGATGTCAAATCTACTAAAAAGCTTCGATCCGGCGACTTGCTGGTCGAAGTTCAGTCTAGAAAACAATCTGAACAAATAGTCAAACTAAAAAAAATTTCCATTATTCCCATAACTGTCTCTTCACATGCAACTTTGAATTCCTCCAAGGGAGTTATCACCTGCGGAGAATTGCTCAATGTTCCAACAGAAGAAATCCTTAAAGAATTGCAAGGTCAGGGGGTGAGCCATGTACGGCGTATATCAATACGGAGGGATGGCCAGCTCCTAAATACTAAGCACCTAATACTCACTTTTGACTCCGCTAAATTACCTGAAAATATTAAGGCCGGATATATGCGCCTTTCTGTCAGGACATATATACCCAACCCACTCCGCTGTTTCAAGTGCCAACGTTTCGGACATTCGAAAACTTCTTGCCGCGGGACACTCACCTGCGCCCGTTGTGCAGAAGTGGGACATGAAAGTACCGATTGCACCCGCACAGAGAAGTGTGTTAACTGTAAGGGGGAGCACACTTCTTTTTCTCGAAACTGTATTGCCTGGAAAAGGGAGAAAGAAATTATATCCACAAAAATAAAAAAGCAGATATCTTATCCAGAAGCAAGGAAACTTGTAAATTCACAGACACCCACACCCGGAAATGTTACGTTTCTGTAGCAAAAAAATCATTTTCTGCACCATCCGTCCAACAAAATCCGGATGCTGTTGTTTGTTCTAAACTATCCGATTCTACTGCAAGAGCATCTCCTCCAATAACCAACTTGCCAATTCCATCCTCTCCATCTGTTGCTCCGGTCAGTGAAGAAGCGTTGGCTTCGCCTGACTTCAATGATTTTCAACTTGTTAGAAATAAAAAAAAGCTGAAAAAGGATTTTCCAACTAAAACAAACCATAGCATCACCAAAGCAGAAAAAATCGCAAAATTTTACACCTCCTCTCACCGTGAAATAACTAACCCTATTCCAATAAAGGATAACATATCTATCCATCAATCAACATTGAAACCTTTTCCAACCACCACACCTCCTTCTGTTGACATTGAGCTTTTACCAATGGCTGTTCTCCCTCCATTGGAAAAAAGGATATTACAATCTCGGGAATCGGATGCTGATGCCGAGATGAGCTCCTCCTCTGCTTCAGAAGAGGATGCCTTAGAGTACAACATGTCGGAGGACTTGGAGGACTCGCCTGTAGTTATCAGTCCTCCACCTCCTTCCAAACCTGAAAAGGCAAACAAAATTAAAAACAGGTAGCTATCCACTAACTTATTTTGTTCGTTCATTTTTTAAACATTTTCTCTATATAGATTTCGTCCTTGAAATTTTACTTGGTCTTTGCCCACCATGTGATATTTTAGACATATTTTACATCTGATGTATTTTAAAACTTGCATTTTTTACCTCTTTTCATCCTTTATCTATCCATTTTTTGGTAACATGATTTTCTTTTCATATGCAACTATGAATTTCAGATTTATTTTAGAATTTTATCTACCTCTTTTAATATAACACCATATATTTTATCACCGTGATCTTGTTTATCTACCATACGTTTGGCGCAGTTTAGCCAAAAATGGCTCTTGCGCCATTAAACCCCAACCAACCAACAAACCTGATGAGGGGGAACGTATTTTTCCGATGAAAAAGCTCTTCTCAAATCATTCCGGGGTTCGTCAAATGATTTCTGTTTTGCTCCAAAGTAAATGTCGCACTCTTTTGCTAATTCCTGGGGCCTTAGCCATTTTTCACCTTGCTTCAAGCATATGTGGGAAGCGGTGTCATTATATAATGCTTGAAATAATTTATCAGAAATAATCAGTTCTTTTAGGGATTCATAATCTTCAACCTTACGTAATTTGCAATAATATTCCCATGTGGAAGTGAGTCTGGAGACGAACTGGAAATGAGTTTCGCCTGAATTCCTCTTCGCTTTTCGAAAGTTTTCCAAGCACGCCTGAGGTGTTGGTTCAAATTCTTTTAAAATCAAAGCTTTCACTTTAGCATAATCCTTTAAATCTTCTTCTTTAATGTAAACAAGGACATTTGACGCTTTATCTCCAAGAAGTTTCAATAGAATTTCCGCCTGGAATTCTTCAGGGACTTTCTTGTGCTTGTAAGCTCGTTCCAACGAGTTGAAAAATAAATTCCAAGATTCTGTTTTTCTTGGTACTGGGATCGTCAAAATTTCCACTCCCTTAATGAGCTTATCCAAAGAAATATCGCCATCCCCATTGCTAATCACACTAGGTTGCGGACTTCTGTTTTCGTCATTTCGAGTAGCTCGAATTCTAGCCAATTCCAATTCGTGCTCTCGTTCTATACGGCGCTGGGTTTCTTCTCTCCGAATCTTTTCTTCTTGTTTACGATTTTCTTCTTCTTGCTTACAATTTTCTTCTATTTGCTTACGATTTTCTTCTATTTGCTTACGATTTTCTTCTTCTATCTTTCGATTTTTCACAGTAGAGATCAAAAAGTCTTTAACGAACTGTGCATCTTCCAAATATTCCTTATTAGTCAGCAGTTTCTGTTTCAGATCTCCCATCTTCATGTCGATATTTACCGTTTCACCGAGTTCAGTTAAGACCGTTACAACGTCTTCTTTCTTCACGTTTTTAAACATTTTTTTTTTTTACAAGCAAATTTCCATCCGCTTTTACTTTATCAAATTTGTCAACGCTAAGCTCTGGTTCTCGAAAGAGAGCGTGTTGTAATGTTGCTGTCTTTTCGAAATGAAAACACCAGATTTTAGAAAAATAGTTCTATTCAGACTTAGACACACACACAAGACAGACAACACACATAAAAGCTATAGTGCTGTACGTTGCACCTTAAAAGCCAGAGCTATTCAAAAATAATAACGACCACACCTAGGCCTAAATATTTCATCTCACCTCACGAGGTCGCCACTCCAACTCAAACTGACTCGTTTACAGAAAGCAACCCTTAAACTACCAAGGAATTGCGCCAAGCATCCGATCAACCATCGCCAACGGTAGCCAAACACTACAATACCATTCCCAAATGTTCAACACGGCTAAGGAAATTCCGTAGACCTTGGTGGAATGAAGATTGTCGTGACAGTCGCATGGAGGAAAAGAAACGCTGGAACATTTTTTAGAAGGTATCCGACGACAGAAAATCATGTCTCTTTTAAGCGTGCCAAAGCCCTTGCTCGTCGCATACGCCGTCGTAGTCAGAGGGAATCTTGGATAAATTTTGCTTCATCTATCACATCCTCTACTTCTAGTAAACAATTATGGAAAAGGTCAAGGCTGCAAATGGAATATATCGTGAATTTTCCTTTCCTGTTTTAAATACAGGAGATGTGACGCATTCCGCTCCATTAGACATAGCCAATACTCTCGGGCACGCATTTGCACAAGTCTCCGCAACGGATTCTTATAGCCCTGACTTTGTGGCGATTAAGAATCGCGCGGAGGAAACGCCTTTGCGTTTTACTGCCCGCAGTACCCTCCATACAATTCTGAGTTCAGGATGTTTGAGTTGGAAACCGCCTTGTCTCGGGCACATGACACCAGTCCTGGTCCAGATGGAATCACATATAATATGCTTCGCCATTTGAATACCACTTCCCTTTCCCATCTGTTATTTTTATTTAACAGAATTTGGACTGAGCAGAAGTACCCTTCACAATGGCATGAAGCTATTGTGATTCCAATCTTCAAACCTGGCAAAGATCCATCCAATCCTCTGCACTACAGACCAATTGCTCTCACGAGCTGTCTATGTAAGACCCTTGAACGCATGGTCAATGCTCGTCTTGTTTTTGAATTAGAGAAACAAGGATGCATCTCCCCGTTGCAGAGCGGTTTCCGCAGAGGTCGGTCAACCTTTGACAACATCGTTCTGCTTGAAACCCAAATACGCAACGCGTTTGTTAGGAGAAACCCTAGTAGCAAAATGTCATCGGCCATTGAAAGGCCTTTCATCGAAACCCGATCACACAATGATCGGCCGATGAACGGATTCTTATCGGATAGGGATGGATTTTCATCGGGAATTGCTCCGAAATGTCTCATCGGCCATAGATTAGCCGATCATCGATATCGGATGAGTTTTCCTAGCCGATACGATAGAAAACCGAGCAGTGTGGTTTCATGGCGATGGATTTCCGATAACTTTTAGATGAATATACAGATTTGGATGCGTGTACGATGAAAAATTGGTTGTTCAATAAATGGTTTTTTTTTTTTTAAAGATGGCCAGTTGATTTTAGGTTGGAAAGGTTTTGGCAATAACAGGAGTGATTGTGTTCCGTGTGAAGAAAATACCGGAAATCCGGTATTTTCTTCATCCTTAATACCGGAATTTTCTGATAAATCTATTTTTTAAAATTTAAGAGTACTAAAGACTCAAACAACTACGGATCTTCCGTAGTTTCTTCGCAATTTCGCCCCTCAGGGGCACATCTTCTTCAGATGTGACGGGATTCACGACCCCGAGGTACCCTAGTGTCTGCTCTCCTTTCAAGTTTTGCCTCCTTTTTGAGTTTCAACCTTTTTCCTTCCTTCCCTCGAGGGTAGGCGAGGGAGCTCTCCATGAGAAGCTGTCGCCGCTCTGTTTGCTTCTAGCTTCTCATGGACAGCAAATTACCCCCACGTGTTGGCCGTGCGTGGCGACCCATTAGACGGGTGGTACATTTCGGTCCCCGGTGTATCAATCGGCTGGTATCCCAGCCACTTGGTTGGTCTGCTCAAGGGGATCAAGCGAAGGGGTCACTCCTTGGGCTTGGAGTTAAGGGTGGTCACTGTCCCCGGGGGTGACTCCCAGCGTATAGGTTCCGGCTAGCATCATGGCAAGTGCCGAGGCTGGGTATTTCCAGAGCCGGTAACTGCCATCCCTTGTTGGGCTCCGTGGTGGGCGATGCCGTCGGGCCTGAATAATTCTCAATATCGCATGGCTTGTAATGTATCTAACCAATGTAATGCTTTCCCCAAATTTTTTGTTATTTCCTCTGATAAAAGTAGCTTAAAATTCGTTTCGCCCATTGTGATTTATAAGACGATAACTGGTCTCATTGGAGAAGTTTCAAATATAAAAAAACTAAACAACGGACACCTTCTTATAGAAGTGAAAAACAAACAACAGTCTGAAAATATTACACAGCTTAAAAAGATAGGAGAATTCCAAGTCAACGTTGCCGTTCATCGCTCTCTTAATCATTCCAGAGGCGTTATATCAGAACGAGAATTCCAGAGAGATCTAGAAGATGATATCTTAGATTGCCTCAAGGACCAAAAAGTAATGGCAGTTCGTAGGATCACAATTAAAAGAAATAATCAAATTCTTCCCACCAAGCACCTCATACTTACGTTCAATACACCAAATTTGCCGAAATCTGTAAAAATAACATATATCAACTGTCCAGTCAAACCATACATACCCGATCCTCTCCGTTGCTTCAAATGCCAAAAATTCGGACACACCATTACAGCTTGCCGTGGAGACAAAGAGATTTGTGCTCGATGTTCTCTCCCGGATCACAATAGTAAAAACTGCAGTTCTACGACAGCAAAATGTTACAACTGTGAAGGTGATCATCCAGCCTATTTCCGTTCCTGCCCGCGCTATAAAGAAGAAAAAGAAATCCAGACAGTTAAAATCACAAAAAATGTATCATTTCCAGAAGCTCGAAAAATAGTAAACGACAGAACTCCCAAACCAGGTCTCTCATATTCATCAGCCCTAAACTCCACAATTACACCTTCAGAACCAAACACTCCTCAAAATTCACAACGAGCAGCAAAAGTAATAAACAGCACTCCTGCAGCACCTGCAATAGTAGAACCCATAGCTGATAAAGATACCATAACTGTTAAGAAAAGTGACTGGCTCGCACTCCTTGCGATAAAAAGATCGTGGGAAGAAACTTCCTCTCCTGCCACTAAGAAACCGAAACGGAAAAGAGATTTACAGAAAGGAAAGACACCAAAACCTCCCCCAAAATAAAATAAAATTCAAACAGAAGAAAAGGACGATCAACTCAAAATTCATCCATCTGAAGAATCTATAAGTGAAATGGATGACGACATTGCAGACTCCGATCCTTCTCACGTCTCACCGGAGCATTTTAAATCTAATATTTTCAAAAAACCAAAATAATGGCAATCCATTTAATCTCCTGGAACTGTAACGGCTTTCGCACTCACGTTGATGATATCAAATCAGTTTTAAATAAATATACACCAGCCTGCCTTGGGCTCCAAGAAACATGCCTCAGTCCCGCAGTCGAAACGAAAATAAAAAACTATAAAATGGAAAGAAAAGATTATCTACAAAATGCACGAGCTTCTGGAGGTGTTGTCACTCTAACACCCAATATTTTTCCATCGAAACGGCTTAATATAAATTCTCAGTTGCAGGTTGTATCTCTGCAAATTCAGCTTAAATCCCTGATTACTGTCTGCTTTATTTACCTCCCTCCTAATGAAATTATTCGTCAAACAGATCTTAATGATCTCATCCAACAGCTTCCAGTTCCATTTATTATTCTTGGAGATTTTAATGGACATAATACCCTTTGGGGTTCTGTCGACACAAATGCTAGAGGTCGCCAAGTTGAAAAACTCCTTGACGACCATTCTCTCTGTCTTTTAAACAACTCTAGTTTTACTCATTTCCATCCGGCAACTAAAACATTTCATACAATTGATCTTGCCATCTGTTCACCTTCATTAGCGCCTTACTGGGATTTCTCCGTCTCGGATGATCTTTTTAATAGCGACCATTTTCCCATTATTTTAACATATTCAAGAAATGATTTTATTTTTCCAAAACGACCTATACGTTTTATCTTTGACAAAGCTGATTGGCGTCTTTTCAACTCTCATTGCGATTTTACTCAAGATATGGTAAGACAACCTGATGTAAATAAGGCTGTAGATTCTGTGACAAAATGCCTACTTAAGGCAGCTGATATAGCCATTCCAAAGTCTTCAGGAAATCTTCCAAGGTTATATAAACCTTGGTGGAATAATAATTGCAAAGCAGCTAAAAAAGCTCAAAGAAGGGCTTGGGACAAATTTAGAAGGTATCCTACAACAGCAAATCATATTGCCTTCAAACGTGCCAAATCTTTTTTTCGAAAAATTCGTCGACAGAGTAAAAATGGCTCTTTCCAAAAATATGTTGGCTCCATCCAAGGGCATTTGTCTTCAAAGCGCATGTGGGAGAAAGTCAGGAAAATTTTAGGTACTAATACATTTTATCATGGAATTTCGTTTTTATAAACCAATGGACAACTCGTCTCTCATACTAAAGGCATAGCTAATACTTTAGGTTCAGCTTTTGCGAATGTATCCAGTGGAGATTCATACTCTCAAACATTTATCCACTACAAAAAACAACAAGAAAAGAGGAGAATTGATTTTAATACATTAACATCGCTTGCTTACAATGTTGATTTTAGTCTCCATGAACTCAGACGAGCTATACGGAGTTCGCATCCTACTACTCCTGGACCTGATGGTATTCATTATGACATGCTTAAAAATTTGAGTACAAAATCTTTGGGCTTGCTTTTAATTTTTTTTAACAGAATTTGGAATGAACATGTATTTCCAATGGCATGGAACAGAGCAATTGTCATTCCCATCTTAAAACCGGGTAAAAATCCAGAAGATCCATCGAGCTACAGGCCCATAGCACTGACTAGCTGCCTGTGTAAGACTCTGGAGAGAATGATCAATGCTAGGTTGATACATGTTCTGGAGGAAAAGAAGCTTCTTACTGAATTTCAAAGTGGATTCAGATACGGCCGCAGTACTATGGACAATATTTTAAACTTAGAAACGGCAATAAGAGATGCATTTATCACAAAAAAGCATCTAGTATCGATTTTCTTCGACACGGAAAAGGTATATGACCGCGCTTGGCGACATGGCATTTTAAATGATTTACACAATATGGGTTTCCGCGGTAACTTGCCTATTTTTATCCAAAATTTTTTACTTAAAAGAACTTTTAATGTCCATATTAATGATATTTTATCTGATAATTTTATTCAAAATGAGGGAGTACCTCAAGGTAGTATTTTAAGTGTTATTTTATTTATTATAAAAATCAATGGAATTATTCATAATCTTCCACCTTATGTTCATGGGTCATTATTTGTTGATGATTTTCAGATTCATTGCTCAAGTATGAACATGTCTTTTATTGAACGACAATTGCAAACAGCTATAAAATCTATTATAGCATGGGCTGATAAAAACGGATTCGTTTTCTCTTCACAAAAAACAACATGCATTCATTTCTGTAAAGTCCGTGGCTTGCACCCTGATCCAGTAATTCTGCTAAAGGATACAGCCATTCCGGTTGTGCCAGTCATAAAATTTTTAGGCATTCTGTTTGACTCTAAATTAACTTTCCGTCCCCATATTTCTCATTTAAAGAAAAAATGTATTCAGTCTTTAAACATTTTAAAAGTTTTATCAAATACAACCTGGGGTTGTAAAAGTTCAACTCTTTTAAAAATTTACAGGAGTGTGGTTTTATCCAAACTTGACTATGGTAGCGTGATTTATGGTTCAGCGGCAAGGTCGGTAGTTCAGCAATTGGACACAGTTCACCATCAAGGGCTTCGGCTAGCATCAGGTGCTTTTCGAACTTCTCCGGTTCAAAGCTTATACGTACTTACTGGAGAGCCATGTTTGAAGTTACGACGCAAGAGATTTTCTCTCAAATATTACTTTAAAATAAAACAAAATCCCTCTCATCCCTCATATGAAAGGGTTATGAAACCCATTTTTGGTCAGTTTTATGAGTTTCATTCCATCCTTTGGTCATAGAATGCGTCCTCTTTTAGAGAATTTTAACCTAAAGAACATTGATATTTTACCCAAACACGACGAGCCTCCACCTTGGAGAAGCAGAAACGTTCTTACCATTGATGATTTTCATAAACTTCCCAAGTCAACAACTGCGCCCTCTGTTTATATCCAAGAATTTTACTACCATAGACAAAAATTTGAAAGATATGGTACTGTTTTCACAGATGGTTCAAAATTCGGTGACCATGTTGGTTCAGCTGTTGTTTTTAGTCATATCGTCATTTCCAGAACACTAAACAAACATTGCTCAGTTTTTACCTCAGAAATTTTTGCCATTTATACAGCTTTACGGGCAATTAGACTTTTATCCCAAAAAAAGTGGATCATCTATACAGATTCTCAAAGCTCTATTGAGGCGATTTTAAACGCATCCAGACAAAGCCATCCTTTGGTGCTTAGCACAGTAAAATTATATTTTAAACTACAGGACCGGAACTTTGATACTTTATTTTGCTGGATTCCAGGACATGTCGGCATCACTGGTAACGATGAAGCTGATGCTGCGGCAAAAGCAGCTAGCTCAAACGTAGAAACTTTTGTCCCTTTTCAGGACATAGACCAAGTCCTAAAGCAAACCATACTTATTAAATGGCAACATATATGGGATCTGGAACTAAACAACAAATTACACTCCATACAACCATCTACTGCCGGTTTCAGCCTAATAACCTTAATCGCCGAATGAGTGTGAAATTAGCGAGACTTCGATTGGGCCATACATATTTTACTCATAAACATCTACTTTATGCGGTTCCAGCCCCAAATTGCTCAAGCTGTAGTACTATTATTTCTGTAAGACATATTTCATGCGAGTGCCCTAAATACCGCGTTTTACGGCGGAAGTACTTCGGAAAGTCTTATCCTGATTTAAGAGACATACTTGGTGAACCCTACAATGCAAATGTTTTCTCCTTTGTCCATGACATCAATTTTATACATAGCATTTAGTTTTTCTTTTCATCTTGCCTGCTTTTTTTAGACCTCACTTGTGCTTTATGGATTAAAATTTGTGTTTAGAACTTATCATGAGTTTGGCGCAGCTTGGCCAATCTTGGCCCTTGTGCCATAAAAAACCAACCAATCAATCAATCTTCGCAATTTCGGCTTCTAATACTTACTGCACAAATTATAATCTATAGTACGGAGTTCTAGGATGAAATGTTTTATTTAAAATATAATTAGAAGTTCTATTTTTTTATTTTCTTAAAAAATCATTTCATGACGGATTATTTTTGTAGCTACATGAAACTTTTTATAAGAAATATGAAGAAACAGGAAAAAAAGCCACAATCACCTCTGCAATAAGCACATGGATATCAAAAAATACCAAATTATTAATATTTTTAATTTACGAGATGCCAAAGAACCAGTGGCGGCGCTAACAACTTAGGCCCCACAAAATGTTTTAGGGGGCCCCTCCTCAAAAAATAATGCATAACACTTTTGCATAATTCACTTTTCCAGCTATTTAACAAATTATAATTAGGAAATAATAATTAGGAATCAAATTATAATTAGGGAAGTTGTGATACTTTAAATTCAAAGTTAATATGACAAAACTTTCAAAAATTATACAGCCGATTTATTTGACGTTTATTATTGTTATTTTACTGATGACTCACAAAATATAATAAAAAAGTTTGTTACATTTTCTGAATGAAAATCCTTTTTGTTATAGTTCATAAAATTATTAAAATAAAGTTTCTTGTGATGCAGACATTTTTTAATTTGACGCTACAATTAAAATTGTCCGAATTTTCTTGTTCTTTCACTTGGATGGAGTATTGGGCATCTTTTTTTGGTTAAATGTGTTACAGTTATAAACTGCAAAGCTCCATGAACAATAAATTTTAAAATTTGATAATCTTTAACTCATGATAAAAATTGTAAATTATCTATAATATTATGGTTGACAAATAATTGCTTATAAATATATTTTTTGCTAGCAAAAAATGTTAATTTTCAGTCCCCTGTCTGAGGCCCCTTATGTACCGGGGCCTCCACGCACCCTATATGGCCGCCCAGTGCAAAGAACAAAATATGTTTTTAATGTACAAAGAAAAGCTTTAAGCATAAATGAGCTTCATGCCAACATTCAAAGGAAAAAAAAGATTTTTGCTAGGAGGTGCAAAGCCCTGCATAAACAAGTTTTATACAAGGAAAATTTATGCACATTGAAAAAAATAGGAATTTTAACAATTTTTATATTTAAGTGAAGACATTCTGCACAGATAACTTCGAAATTGTTCTGATCTTTCAGAAAAAACTCTTTGATTGGTTTTGCTATTTTTAGCAGCATATTATATGTTTGAAAAGTTGTCCTTACTAGTGTGGGCAATGCTGAAATCAGTACCATATTCTGGGTAAAATGCATAATTTTCTCCTTTACATGATCTCTTTACAAAAGCAAAAACAGTAACCAACACATTTTATCATATCACACCTTGAACGCAAGCAAGTGTGAAAATATTGTATTGAATGTAATAGAGCCAGAGGTGCTAAACATTTTTGTTTTCCAAATTTAAATGAGCAGAAAAAACAGAGAAACAACATTCCAAATTTTCGCACTTGCATTCAAGGTGCGACATGCACAATTGTGTAAATTAATGCTATAATTCCTTTCCAATAACTTTTTTCATTCTTTACACAGCAGTAAACATTACAGTATTACACTCAAGATATCTATAAATTTGTATATTTCTATAAAGATTAAACAAGAGAATTGCAAAAAGAAAACTTTACACTTTTATTTTACACATATATATTTTTATTTATGATCATTTTACACTTTTATTTATTTATTATGTCTGCATTGCTCCGATATTCTTTCCTCCGTTCCTATCTTTGGCACTTCTGTTGCTGCCAAAAAGATGATATTTCTCACGGCACCTATTAAAAAAGAAATCAATGTACCATTATTAATTTACAACACTTATATATAAATCACACATTGATTTGAAGAGATAAATCACTCAACAAATTTATTAAATTCCGGGCAAGTTTCTGAATGAAAATTCTATGGAACCATTCAAACGCTCAAAAGATAATTAACCAAATTATTCTGGGATGTGAAGAACTGGTTTCTGGCTTCATAAGAGAAGGAGGTGGAAATTAAGTTTTTCTTTCCCAGGAGGTTCCAAAAGGAATCATCGAACCAAATAGGAAAATTAAAAATAATAACACACAAAATTCAAAATCCTATCCCTTTATATTAAGTTCAAAACTTAATTAGTTCTTATTAAGTTTAAAGTGGTATTTTTTCTACATTCTATTGAAATGTCCCTGCCTTTACCCACAAAAATATGGAACATGAATGACATACTTGCAATAGCTAGTAAATGTTTCAGACTGTAGTCAGTTGAGACAAAATACTTTATATTTTATCTATAAAGTAGATAAAACTTTCTTTTTGGTTAATGAAAATTATAAATAAACAATCTTGCAATATTGACAGATTATTTTTACTTACTGTTTCTATTAAAAGTTTGAATTATTTTGTAAACAAATTCATTTGTTCACATTAAATCCCTCGGTTTGGACTGTCATTTCAACTGTTCATTAATTTGGTTTCTTTTTCCGAGACAAAAATGAAAAGTTGGCAAGATAAAAGATTTTGCTCAAGAGTTCAATCTGAAATCCACTATGAAACTTCAAAGATTTGACAAGTATGCCCATCATCAAAAGTCAAAATTTTTGATGGATAACAAGCAATCACACTATTACAATACAGAACATTCTCCAGCAATATCCTCTCACATTTTCTGAAGTAACAAATTTGCCACAGAAACACACACACACGCACACTATATATATATATAATGCTACCAAATGTTACCAAAAAATATAATGTTACCAAATATCAACTTGTTTATGAGAATGACATAATAGTAGAAAGCAGCTCGCTGAGAATCCTGCAATGCCACTCAGAAAATCACACTGAAAGAATGAAAATTGATTAAATGCATGATTTGATACTGTTCTTTAATTTAAAATTTTGATGATTCCATAAGATACTTTAATGATATTTAAAAATACAACATCCTCCTTAAATAAATTGCAACCTATTGCTATTAACACAATATTGGAAGAGATATTGCCCCAAACTTGGAAAAACATCTGGATTTTGAAAAAATTGAAAATGGACAATTTTGAGGGGGAAAAATCTTAATTTGTTCGATAAACAGAAATAATCAGTTAAAATATTGTTACCCACAACTGATATGAACTAAATTAGAATTAACAGTTTGTATATAAGAAAAAAATGGAAAAAAGCAAAATTTATTCATCTGGTTGAATTATCTTTCTGTAAATCACATGCGAACAGATACTTTAATTTTTGGGCAAGAGAAAATTTCACATATATATTATATATTCTTGTTCGTATGAACAAGGCGAAGCTTTTAAAAACAGTTTTAATCTTATACACGCAATATTGAAAGAGATATTGCCCCCAAACTTGGAAAAACATCTGGATTTTGAAAAAATTGAAATTGGCCAATTTCGAGGAAAAAAATCTTAATTTGTTAGATAAACAGAAATAATCAGTTAAAATATTGTTACCCACAACTGACATGAACTAAATGAGAAGCTAACAGTTTGTATATAAGAAGAAAATGGAAAAAAGCAAAATTTATTCATCTGGTTGAATGATCTCTCTGTAAGTTGCATGTCAACGAACAGATACTTCAATTTTTGGGCAAGAGAAAATTTCACATATATGCTATATATTCTTGTTCATATGAACAAGGCGAAGCTTTTAAAAACAGTTTTAATGTCATACATACAATATTGGAAGATAAATTGGCAAAAATCTTAGAAAAACAACTAGATTTTGAAAAAATTGAAAATGGCCAATTTCAAGGGGAAAAAAATCTTAATTTGTTAGATAAACAGAAATAATCTGTTAAAATATTGTTACCCACAACTGACATAGACTAAATGAGAAGCTAACAGTTTGTATATAAGAAGAAAATGGAAAAAAAGCAAAATTTATTCATCTGGTTGAATGATCTCTCTGTAAATCACATGCGAACAGATACTTTAATTTTTGGGCAAGAGAAAAGTTCACATATATATTATATATTCTTGTTCGTATGAACAAGGCGAAGCTTTTAAAAACAGTTTTAATCTTATACACGCAATATTGGAAGAGATATTGCCCCAAGCAAGTTAGAAAAACAACAAAACTTGCTTAGAAAATCTGGATTTTGAAAAAATTGAAAATGGCCAATTTCGAGGGGAAAAAA
>BGPR01002931.1:98289-115522 GCA_013235015.1 Araneus ventricosus
CTGGAGAAGACTGCGAGATCGTTTGTTTACATTCGAGACGAGAGGAGTAAATTGTACGAGAACAATTGTTTACATTGTCGAAAATTAAAAGGATTTTTTTTTATGCATGCGTGTGCAAACTTTTTTATACACAGAGAGTAAGTAATTATTCTAGCATGAATATATTGTTTTTCACTGAGAATGATAATTATTCAATCATAGGTTTTGTGTTAATGTTATACTACTGTAGCTTCTGAATAGCAGCTTTCTATATATATCTAACTTTCAAAAATGCGTTATAATAATTTTATTCATTTACTAAACATACCGTACGTTATAAAATTAATAAAGATAATTAAGAATAAAATAGATACTTACATTTTTTTCCAAATGAAAGATGGTCAAATCTAGCAGCGTCAGGTCGAGTAGTGGCCGCCATTGAAGTTGAAGTTGAAAATACTCTCGAACGACACATCACAGTGTCGTTGACCAATCAAATTCGACTAACAGTGATTTCATGCACTATCCGATATCGGAACGATATCTATATGCCGTGAATTTCCGATCGGCAAATTTTCATCGGAAATACTGCTCATAAACATATCATTTTCCGATGAAATTTACCAAAACTGAAACCGGTTCTCGGATACTGATCTAAACGATATGGTCTTGAAGATACTGGATTAGTTTCCGATGAATTCGATGAAAGGCCAGGCAAAAAACGATGAGTTCATGCTACTAGGGAACCACCTTGTCTCTATATTCTTCGACATTGAAAAAGCATACGACCGTACTTGGCGATATGGCATACTTTTCAACTTTGGTTTTAGGGGAAACTTGCCCATCTTTTTAAGGAACTTTTTATCTCATCGAACTTTTCGAGTTCGTATGGGGAACTTTTATTCTAATTATTTTATTCAAGCTGAGGGTGTTCCGCAAGGAAGCGTCCTCAGTGTCACAATTTTTATCATTCATCTCAGCTAAATCTTGAAGTATTTGCCATCATCTGTCCATGGAAGCCTTTATGTGGATGATCTGCAGATCTGATGCCAAGGTAGTAATATGAACATGATAGAGCGACAACTACAAAATGCAGTGAATAAGCTGGTAACTCTGTGTGATAACAATGGACACACTATTTCTGCAGAGAAGAGTCTTTGTGTCCATTTTTGTAGGAAGCGTAACATTCATCTGGATCCAAATATTCAGATTCGAAATGCGTCTATTCCAGTGAGAAATGAAATACGGTTTTTGGGAGTGATTTTGGATCGTAAACTCACCTTCCTTCCGCACATCTTGCATCTGCGGAAGAAGTGTGATGGATCTTTGAACATTCTGAAGGTCCTGTCCAGAACATCTTGGGGTGCCGAACCTCCCTACTCCGTGTTTACCAGTCAAAAATGGCTCTTGCGCCATTAAACATCATACAACCAACCAACCGTGTTTACCAAGCAGTCATATTATTATTATGGATACATGGTGTATGGTTCTGCCCGTCCTACTGTCTTGAGGCGACTGGATACCATTACCACTCTGCTTTAAGGATCTGCTCTGGAGCGTTCCGTATTTCCCCAGAGGAGAGCCTGTACGTTATTTGGCACCGACTACCGCTTAAATTACGACTTAAAAAAATTTCCGCCTTGTATTTCTCCAGAGCACAGTCTGTGCCAAAGCACCCCATAAGTCGGGTAATGTTACCAGTTAGTGTTCGCAGACTCTGTGTTGCTCGTTCCTCTCATATTCTGCCCCCCTCAGGGTCACACCTTCTTTAGGTGTGACGGGATTCACGACCCCGAGGTACCCTAGTGTCTTGTCTCCTTCCGTTTTTTTTCCTCCCCTTGAGTTTATTGCTACTTTCTTCTTTCCCTCGAGGGTAGGCGAGGGAGCTGTCCATGAGAAGCAGTTGCCGCTCTGTTTGCTTCTTGCTTCTCATGGACAGAAAATGACCCCCACGTGTTGGCCGTGCGTGGCGTCCCATTAGACGGGTGGTACATTTGGGTCCCTGGTGTATCAATCGGCCAGTATTCCAGCCACTTGGTTGGTCTGCTCAAGGGGATCAAGCGAAAGGGTCACTCCTTGGGCTTGGCGTTAAGGGTGGTCACTGTCCCCGGGGGTGACCCTGAGCGTATAGGTTCCGGCTAGCACCAAGGTAAGCGCCGAGGCTGGGAATACCCAGAGCCGGTGGCTGCCTTCCCTTGTTGGGCTCCGTGGTGGGCGGTGCCGTCGTGCCTGAATCCATATCAATGTCGTATGGGCAAAAAATATCTGGTCCCTTCAGTGGGCAACACATCGTACCTAATTCTTCAATAGCAAATAATTTCCCAACATATTTTTTGATTAAAAGAACCTCTACGAATAACGAAACATTTAATTCTGTGTCACCTTTCCTAGTCGAAAAAGCAATTACCAGTAATATCGGTGAGGTTAAAAGCACAAAAAAGCTTCGATCTTGCGACCTGTTGGTCGAAATTCTATCCCGTAAACAATCGGAACAAATTATGAAAATCAAAGCATTTTCCGATATATCGGTTACAGTGTCTCCACGTGAATCCTTGAATTCCTCCAAAGGAGTTATCTCCTGCGGAGAATTGCTAAATGTTCCACTAGAATCAATCCTGAAAGAATTGCAAAGTCAGGGGGTGAGCCATGTACGGCGTATATCTATACGGAGGGATGGCCAGCTCCTCAACACTAAGCATCTGATCCTAACTTTTAGTTCTGCCAAGTTACCCGAGTACATTAAAGCGGGATATATGCGTCTTTCTGTTCGACTGTATATCCCCAACCCCCTTCGTTGTTTCAAATGTCAACGTTTCGGGCATTCTAAAACTTCTTGCCGCGGGACACTGACTTGTGCCCGTTGTGCAGAAATGGGTCACGACAGTTCTCAATGCACCTCTGCTGAGAAATGCGTTAACTACAAAGAAGCACACACCTCCTTTTCTCGACACTGTTCAGCATGGAAGATAGAAAAAGAAATAGTTGCCGCAAAAATTAAAAAGCAGATATCCTATCCCGAAGCCCGGAAACTTGTTAAATCTCAAACTCCAGCATCTACTACTAGCTACTCTTCCATAGTCAAGAAACCCCTCAGGGGCACATCTTCTATAGATGTGACGGGATTCACGACCCCGAGGTACCCTAGTGTCTTGTCTCCTTCCGTTTTTTCCTCCACTTCAGTTTATTGCTTTTTTTTCTTTCCCTCGAGGGTAGGCGAGGGAGCTCTCCATGAGAAGCTGTTGCCGCTCTGTTTGCTTCCTGCTTCTCATGGACAGCAATATACCCCCACGTGTTGGCCGTGCGTGGCGACCCATTAGACGGGTGGTACATTTCGGTCCCCGGTGTATCAATCGGCCGGTATCCCAGTCGCATGGCTGGTCTGCTCAAGGGGATCAAGCGAAGGGATCACTCCTTGGGCTTGGCGTTAAGGGTGGTCACTGTCCCCGGGGGTGATCCTGAGCGTATAGGTTCCGGCTAGCACCAAGGTAAGCGCCGAGGCTGGGAATATCCAGAGCCGGTGGCTGCCTTCCCTTGTTGGGCTCCATGGTGGGCGGTGCCGTCGGGCCTGAATACCTACTATTGTCGTATGGGCAAAAAAAAATCTGGTCCCTTCAGTGGGCAACACATCGTATCTAATTCTTCAATAGCAAATAATTTTCCAACATACTTTTTGATTAAAAGAAACTCTACGAATAACGAAACATTTCATTCTGTGTCACCTTTCCTAGTCGAAAAGGCAATTACCAGTCATATCGGTGAAGTTAAAAGCACAAAAAAGCTCCGATCTGGCGACCTGTTGGTCGAAATTCTATCACGTAAACAATCGGAACAAATTATGAAAATTAAAGCATTTTCCGATATATCAGTTACAGTCTCTCCACATGAATCCTTGAATTCCTCCAAAGGAGTTATTTCCTGCGGAGAATTACTTAATGTTCCACTAGAATCAATTCTGAAAGACTTGCAAAGTCAGGGGGTGAGCCATGTACGGCGTATATCTATACGGAGGGATGGCCAGCTCCTAAACACTAAGCATCTGATCCTAACTTTTAGTTCTGCCAAATTACCCGAGCACATTAAAGCTGGATATATGCGTCTTTCTGTTCGACCGTATATCCCCAACCCCCTTCGTTGCTTTCAATGTCAACGTTTCGGGCATTCTAAAACTTCTTGCCGCGGGACTCTGACTTGTGCCCGTTGTGCAGAAGTGGGCCACGACAGTTCTCAATGCACCGCTGCTGAGAAATGCGTTAACTGCAAAGAAGCACACACCTCCTTTTCTCGAAACTGTTCAGCATGGAAGTTAGAAAAAGAAATAGTTGCCACAAAAATTAAAAAGCAAATATCCTATCCCGAAGCCCGGAAACTTGTTAAATCTCAAACTGCAGCATCTGCTACTAGCTACTCTTCCATAGTCAAGAACCCATGCACAACTGCCTGCACCCGTAACAATCTTGGCGACCTTATTTGCGGTAATAATAAATCTGATTCAACTAACCTAACTCCCCGGAAAAAAACATACGAAACCACAAGTATATATATCTTGTCTTCTGTTCCATTCAAAGCGTCCTATACACCTTCCGAAATCTGTCCCAGATCTATTGATCCTGTTTTAAAACTCTCTTCAACCGTTACTCGTAATGAAACAGTTTCATTTCAAATCAAAGTTCCGGAAATTAACGAAACTCCACCTGACTTCTCCGATTTCAAAACTGTCACCAACAGGAAAAAACTCAAAAAAGATAATCAGGATAACATAACTGACAAAGTTTCTCAGCATTACAAACCCCCACAACTTACAGATAAAGAACCTAGCGAAGCTTCAAATGCTGTCAAACAAGGTAATATTATGGTCACCAAAAATGGTGCTAAATCTGCTCATGTTTGTTCTGTTGGCCCTGTGCCAGACCCTATGGTTGCTTTCCCTCCAGAGAAAACAACAGTTTTACAATCTCTAGAATCAGATGCTGATGCCGAGATGAGCTCTTCTAGCGCATCAGAAGGCGACACACTGGAATATAATATGTCTGAGGACCTTGAGGACACACCTCAAAACATTTGTCCTACAACTCTGCCTCCACCCTCTACTGCACGGAAGCGGTAGTTTTTTAATTTTTACCGCTTTTCCCAACGAATTTCAAAGTTTGCTCCTTTCTGCTTTTTTAAAGCAACTTCTTTTTTTAAAACCGTAAAAGTTGCTTTGTTTTCTTAATCTTTTACTCGGCTCGACGTCTTTTATCTTGTCTACCTAACATGATTTTATCTTTTCATCTGCAGCTATGAATCTCAAATTTATTTTAGTATTTAATCTACCTCTTTTAATGTAACACCATATATTTTATTACCGTGTTCCTGCTTATCTACCATACGTTTGGCGCAGTATAGCCAAACATGGCTCTTGTGCCAATAAACTCCAAAAATCCAATCCATCCATCCATAGTCAAGAACCCATGCACAACTGTATGCAGCCGTAACAATCTTGGAGACCTTACTTACGTTAATAATAAATCTGATTCAACTAACATAACTCCCGGGAAAAAAACATACCAAACCACAAGTATATGTATCTTTCCTTCTGTTCCATTTACAGCATCCTATACACCTTCCGAAATCTGTCCCGATCTATTGATTCTGTTTTAAAACTCTCTTCAACCGATACTCGTAATGAAACAGTTTTATTTCAATTCAAAGTTCCGGAAGTTAACAAAACTCCACCTGAATTCTCCGATTTCAAAACTGTCACCAATAGGAAAAAACTCAAAAAAGATTCTCAGGTTGATCAGGATAACATAACTGTTAACAAAGTTTCTCCGCATTATAAACCCCCACAACTTACAGACAAAGAACATAACGAAGCTTCAAATTCTGTCAAACAAGGTAATATTATGGTCACCAACAATGGTACTAAATCTGCTCAGATTTGTTCTGTTGGCCTTGTGCCAGACTCTATGGCTGCTTACCCTCCAGAGAAAACAAAAATTTTACAATCTTTAGAATCGGATGCTGATGCCGAGATGAGCTCTTCTAGCGCATCAGAAGGCGACAGACTGGAATATGATATGTCTGAGAACCTTGAGGACACACCTCAAAACATTTGTCCTACAACTCTGCCTCCACCCTCTACTGCACGGAAGCGGTAGTTTTTTTTATTTTTTACCGCTTTTCCCAACGAATTTCAAAGTTTGCTCCTTACTGCTTTTATAAAGCAATTTCTTTTTTAAACCTGTAAAAGTTGCTTTGTTTTAGGTAGATTCCTTATAGGAACTCTACCTATTGCAATGGTTCCCATGACACGACTTTCGGAAAATTTCTGCAGATCTTCATCGATCATGACCCCTAGAACCCAAAACCACCGTTCGTTAAAAAGTTTATATATATATATATGTATAACGCTTTTTCCCATGTTATCTTGTGAACACGATAACTGGAGTAATTTTGACGTAAATTTAACCAGCTTGGGATATGTTGTAAGGATAGTGAAAATCTCGGTCGAGTTCGTAGATGGGCTATCCAGCTCAAAGGGGGTGGAAATGGTGGGGGGTGGAAATTTTCATTTTCCCATAATTTCTTTACAAATGAAAATAGAAAGAAAATTCAAATTAGACGAATTATTGCCTTATCATAACGAACAATTTTTGAATTTAAACTTTTTCGATAGCTACAATTCCTTAGAAATTATGAGCTGAAAAGTGATTTTCCCATCATTCCCCTCCTCTCCCCCTAACTTAAAGTACGTTTTAACCTATGCATGTTACCCCTTGTTGGAAAGCTCTCGTCATTTGCAGTTTCTTCCACCCTCTTTCATTCTTGTAGCTCCAATACTTATGAGAATAGAGGGCAAAATGTTCTTTTCCTTATTATTACTAGTAGAGAAGTATATGCATAATGCCTTGGCCCGTGTTATTTTGTAAACACGATAACTAGAGTAATTTTGATTAGATTTTAACTGGCGACGGATATGTTGTGTCTAGACGGTGAAAATCTCGGCCGAGTTCACAGATGGGCTAACCGGCTCAAAGGGGGTGGAAATGGTGGGGGACTGAAAATTTCATATTCCCATAATTCCCTTACGATTCAAGATAGAAAGAAAGTTCAAATTAGGTGAATTATTGCCTTATCACTACAAACAACTTTTGTATTGAAACTTTTTTAATAGCCACAATTTCTTCGAAGTTATGATCTAAAAAGCCATTTTCAATCCCTTCCTGAACTTATCATTTCCCCATAGCTCTGTTACGAAAAAAAAATTCAATTAAACGAATTATCACCTTATGATAACGAACAACTTTTATACTAAAAGTTTTTTGTCTGGTAGAATTGCTTATAAGTTATGAGCTGAAAAGCGATATTCAATACCCCCCCCCCCCCAATTTATCATTTCCCCATAGCTTCGTTAAGATTGAAGATAAAAAGAAAATTTCAATTAGGGGAATTATCACCTTATCATAACAAACTACTTTTATATTGAAAGTTTTTTGACAGCTAGAATTACTTAGAAGTTATGAGTTCCCATCAACCGCATTCACTTTCACTTTTTATACGGTATAATATATAATTCATTTATGACTAATTAATTTATAGTTAATATCTTTGTTAAATTTTGTTAATTGTAATTATTAATTGATATACCTGGCTTTGCTGCGGATTAAAATGTTTTCATGTTTAATATTTTCATTGTAAAAATTACTATTGTATAAATATTATAATATACAAATTCCTCTTTTCTGATCTAAAACGCTTGCAATTAAAATGAGAATATCAATTGAACCAGACGATTTTTAAAAACATCCGTTTTCTTCATACGTTATTATTTGTTATATAGGTACTTCAAATTTTGTTAACAATTACTAAAGTCAATGAAAGGTTTTAATGAATATTTTGAAGCAATTAAATTAACTATTCAATTATTCATTAATTTAAAGCGTGAAAATAAATCAATAGCTGGTCCCGATATAAATTGTTAAATCGTCTACTTTTAAAATTTTCTTTTAGCATTCTTTCTTCTGGAAACAGTTCTTCGTATTATTTTTGATCAACAAGAATATTGTTACGAATTCAGCTTAAAATTAATTTTGAAAAAAATATTAAAATGAGAGAAACAAATTTATGGAAATGAAAGACATCGCGGAAAAACGCCTTGCTTAATTTTTAATTAAGTGAAATTTTAAGCATCTTTTGGGCTTTGAAAAGTTGAAGGTGACCTTTCTTTTTTCTTAAATAAAAAGTTTGAAAAGTTTGATTGAAATCAGTCCAGTGGTTTAGGAGGAGATGTGGAACATACATACATAGCCACAGTGACTTTTATTTAAATTAATAAAATTATTAGATAATTATAAGATAAAGATAACTGGCATATGAAATAGGTTTTAGTGAAGTTTTGTAACAATTAATTTTTAACTTTAATTAAGTAAATAGTTAATTAATCAAATGATTTTAATAGTTAATTTGATAATAGGTTTTTTGACAGAATACTTTAATTTGATATTTAACTAAACATGGCGGGACCATGATTTGTTTAATAAAATCAATATAAAGTAGCCAAAAACGATAGATATTTAAATAAGAGTTTCCTTTATCCTTTTCACTATTGAAAAATATCTTCTTAACTTTAAAATTGTTTGGGATCTTCTGCCTGAGTATTTGGTTTTAACCGTCGATGGAGATTTAAATTTACTGTTTAAATTGGGTGCATTCATATCCTATGCTTTAAAAACACGTATTAAATTTGCCACACATAATGTTTAATAATTTTATTCTCTTATATGTTAAGAATTTAGTGAGTATTATCTCTGTAAGCAGGGAGTTCTCTAAATGAGCCCATTTTAGTAGTATTTAAGTGTTTCCATGTCATGTGATTTTACCATATGACAAAGTAATGTTCGCACAATTATATTGTAACCTAGATTAAATAAATTAATTTTTAAATCTAGAGTCTTTCTTCATTCGTGCCAAAAGTCAATTTCTTGTTACTGTTTCAGATAGGCTGGCTTAATGTTATCTAGGAGATATTTGCACTGCTGAGATGTTTATTTCTTTATGACTCCTACCTGTTGAATGATTATGTGTTGCGATGTAAAAAAAATTGACCAATGTACTGACCGATAAATCTATCATAACTTTTTGGAATGAAAAATCGAATGATAAAACATTGATATAGCAAAAAATTGAATGACATGAAAACACAATCACAGCGTAAATATTGCAATGTGTAGAAACAATAAAGTCATTGGCTATGTCTGTATTGATCAATATGAAATATTTCATGACTTTTATAACATTAACGTAAAGGAATCTACCTTTGCCTTCAAGCTTGCCGAAAAGGGATTTTTTTTTAATGTTTTACTCGGCTCGACGTCTTTTATCTTGTCTACCTAACATGATTTTATCTTTTCATATGCAACTATGAATTTCAAAGTTATTTTAGAATTTTATCTACCTCTTTTAATACACCATATATTTATCACCGTGATCTTGTTTATCTACCATATGTTTGGCGCAGTTTAGCCAAAAATGGCTCTTGCGCCATTAAACCCCAAACAACCAAACCTCATATTCTGCCCTTTTGTGAGAGATCCAAAATGCTTCTGCTTGACTCAGATCTTAGTAATATTACCATTAAATCTTCTGATTTCTTCTGTTTTCCGCCTTGGGATGTACCACAATTTTCTTTTTGAATCACTTTTCGGGATTTAACAAATCCTCAACTGCTCCGGTTGCTTTCCAACAGCTTTTTTACCACCGTCGCTATCAGTATTCTTCCTTCGTACCAATTTTTACAGACGGCGCTCGAAATCAGATGGACATGTCGGCTGTGGTGTTGTCTTTCCATCTGGTACGCTGAGCTATCGTCTACATAATTGTTATTCTGTTTTTACTGCTGAGTTGGTTTTAATTTTCCGTGCTCTCTAGGAAATTTCGCCTTCTAATCGGGGTAATTTTATTATTTATACTGATAGCATGATTTCTTTAAAAGCTCTTTCGCATTATGACTATCGAATGCATCCGGTTGTGCTTTAGACATTTTATCTATTTTATAGTTTCTTCAAAATGAAGGTTTTAATATTATTTTCTGTTGGGTTCCGAGTCATGTGGGCATTTCTGGTAATGAAACAGCGGATACTATTGCAAAATTTGCCTCTGCTTTTCTTCCACGACCATTTCCTTACTGTGATATTAAAAAGTTTTTAGTATCTCACCTCTTTTCTGTTTGGCAGCAGAAATTGGATCTTTTACCTAATAACAAGCTACATTCTGTCAAACCATCAATTAGTTTGTGGTCTGTCCTTTCTATACGTCAGGTTGATGTCATATTGCCTTGCCTCCGCATAGGGCATACTCGCTTCACTCACAAGCATCTCTAAAAACAGGTAGCATTATTTCTTCTGTTTTGTACTTTTTAAAAAAATATATTTTAAAAACAAACGATCTACGCTACATTGTTTTCTTTCAACTAACTTGTTTAGTTCTTTTAATTTTTTAAACATTTTCTCTATATAGATTTCGTCCTTGGAATTTTATTTGGTCTTTGCCCACCATGTGATATTTTAGACATATTTTACATCTGATGTATTTTAAAACTTGCATTTTTTACCTCTTTTCATCCTTTATCTATCCATTTTTTGGTAACATGATTTTCTTTTCATATGCAACTATGAATTTCAGATTTATTTTAGAATTTTATCTACCTCTTTTAATATAACACCATATATTTTATCACCGTGATCTTGTTTATCTACCATACGTTTGGCGCAGTTTAGCCAAAAATGGCTCTTGCGCCATTAAACCCCAACCAACCAACCACAAGCGTCTCAGTTTTGGCGAGAGGGCACCACTGTGTCCGGCATGTCGTACACATTTTACGGTCAGTCATATTTTAATTGAATGTCCTTCTTTTAAAACTCATCGTGATCATTATCTTCATTCATTCTCTCTAACCTTGCAAGACTTGGTGGGTGAAAAACACCACCCAAACATTTTAAACTTTTTAAAGGCTATTGGGTTTCTTTCATATATTTAATATTTTTTTAGCTTTTTTGTCTCATTGTGGTGCATTTTGTTGAAATTTGTAAACTTTGCGTTTCATCTAGATTTTATCTTGTTTTGCCTTTTTTAACTGATGATGTTGATTCTTACCATTTGGTTGGCGCAGTTTAGCCAAGGATGGCTCATGCGCCATTAAACCTCAATCACCCACCCAACTAATTGTAATTTCGGAATTTAAATAGTCGTATTCCTTGGATTATTTTCCATCTTTTGGTACTTACGGCAGTTTCAGGATTCAGTGGTTCGCGAGAAAATAGCCGGGCACAGATAGATACATCCGTCTGTTTACGTTTGAAGTTTAATAGGATAGATAACTATCACTGAACTAGTAGGACTACACTACAAAGTAGTATCTAACATATGGATTTGGGAGAAGGTGTTGCAAGGTCAAACACACACGAAATGGTGGCATGTATAAAAGGTGTTGCCTGATATGATAAACTAAAACTTGCCAAATGCTTCAATTTTTTTTGTATTAAAATTTTCTTTTCTGGATATGTGTTGTAGTCTATAACTAGAACATTATATGAAATTGTTAAAAAGTGCAAAAATGAAAGGCCATTGAGCACCCTCTTCCATTAGGAGTAGAGAGCAAAAGTTTTAGGAGAGTGATACTGTGAATAAATGTAAAGAAAGTAAGGTGTGTCTTTGTGTTTAGCGAAAAAAAAAGTTTTTTTTGAACCACCATATTCCTTATCCAGTCAGTTCTGTACAAGTTATAAAGTAAAAATATAAATTCCTTATATTATCTAGGTATACCAAGTATTCCATTAGCATTCGATCAGAATAATGCTGATAAGATTTGTATTGTTTCCATTTATAAAGTAGTGAGGTTTATTATGACCTGAAAAATTTTATACAATTGTATATAGAATTGCTGGCCTCTTCCTTTTTCTGAAATCCTTTGTTTTAGCTTTGTTAAGATGATATAGTTCTCTTTTCCTTCATTTCCTGTTGCTGTGAATTTAACCAAGTCAACTTTTCTCGTAGAAGCTTAAATACACACCATATGGTTACACTGCGAGGTAAGGGAAGGAATTAATGTTAAAAATTTTTCATATGTGGATTGACGTAGTAGTTGGCCTCTTGAATTGGTCATGACTTGAAATACAACATCAAATGGCCAAGCAGAACTGTTTATGGTTAGAACATTAAACACTAAATATGTTTAAAAAAATCAAATCAGTTGATCATTAGATAATTTTAGGGGTAATAGCTAACTACATTTTTTTCCGATCCAGGATATCCGCCTCTGATGCCATCACCCCAATCTCCAAAGACGTACTCTAAAAGATCTAGCTCATGTACTAAAGCATCTACTGATCCCTATGTCACCAGGAGTGGAAGGACTGTCCGATCTCCTGAAAAATCTGACCTTTAAATTACAAAGGAAGGGAGATGTGCTATAAGCATAGCCTATAAACCGCGCGATTTTACCGGTAACCACTCTCTTTGCCTGTAACTGTAACACAGTTAGTTTAGGTTCGTAAACTTGAAACTGTTGTTGTGTGCGTCTTAATAAATGTCTTGTGTATATAAAGCTGCTTAGATATGCTCTTCTAGCGCATCAGAAGGCGACACACTGGAATATGATATGTCTGAGGACCTTGAGGACACACCTCAAAACATTTGTCCTACAACTCTGCCTCCACCCTCTACTGCACGGAAGCGGTAGTTTTTTTTAATTTTTACCGCTTTTCCCAACGAATTTCAAAGTTTGCTCCTTACTGCTTTTATAAAGCAACTTTTTTTTTAAAACCGTAAAAGTTGCTTTGGTTTCTTAATTTTTTACTCGGCTCGACGTCTTTTATCTTGTCTACCTAACATGATTTTATCTTTTCATATGCAACTATGAATTTCAAATTTATTTTAGAATTTTATCTACCATACGCGCGTTTGGCGCAGTTTAGCCAAAAATGGCTCTTGCGCCATTAAACCTCACACAACCAACCACGTTTCAGTTGAATGTCCATCTTTTAAACGTCACCGTGATCTTATTTTCATTCATCGACTATAACTTTAGAAGTCTTGGTGGGTGAAAAAACCATCCAAACATTTTTAACTTTTTAAAGGCTATTGGTTTTTATACATACATTCAGCAATTTTTACTTTGATCTTTGTTTGTGATATATTCTGCTGCAATTTTCCAATTTTGCCCTACATCTACTTTTATCATATTTTTACCTTCTTTGCTAATGTGCTGGTGTTCTACCTTTTGATTGGCACAGTTTAGTCAAGAATGGCTCTTGCGCCACTAAACCTCACACCACCAACCAATCGAGATCATCGTCCCAGAAAGTAAAGTTCATGTCTTCCAAAGAAGGGTTTCAGAGCACCGGGATACATTAGTATCACTCATCACTAAGTGAGTATCGTCCTGGCGTATCGGCATTCCTAGGAGCACTAAGGAAAGTACTTTCGCCAAAATGTGGTAAACATCTTTTTTCGATGATGTTCAATTTGTTTGGCGCAGCCTAGCCAAACATGGCTCCTGCGCCAGTAAACCCTACAATCCAATCCATCCGATGATGTTCAATTTCCTTGTGTTGCTATCTGTGCAATAATATTACACCAATTGCAATTCCATTTTTTGCTAGCAATAAGGGGCAGTGTCACAAGCATGAAAAGCAAATACGTGTAACGGTATCGCTGTCCTGGTAGCATGATTTGCCAGCTCGAGTTTTGCTTACACGCAGGTTTTTTTAAAGAAAATTTTTAAGGTTTGGAATTGAACTTCGTTTTGCGTCACTTCTGCGCGCTCGTGGGGGCCCGACACGATATTACAAAGGCGTACCGGGTTTTTTGGCTTTTCGGTGTATTATGGGAGATCAGTCCGGTTAGTTATAGAGCAGTCAGTTACATTTTATATAAAATAAAAAGTCCATGAAAGCATCCCATTAATTGCACTTTTTTTTCTTCTACAGAGGAAGTTCTGCAGTCCTGTTTAGTTCCAAAGTCCTTAAAGTTGGGAATTTCTTTTGTTGATTATTAGTATGGCCGAAAGACGTTTTAAAATGCACCTGTCCTTGCAACGGATTGCAATTATTAACTTTGTGATTGATTTATGGACTGCACCCGAAACAATGACTGCAATCCAAGAGTGCCGCCTTAATTCGGTATACAGAAGTACTATAGATGATTAGAGTAAGGCAGAAGAATGACAAAGAATAGGCTCCTTTATTAAAAATAAGGTATCAGAATTAAAAAAAGACTCTTAAAGATCAAATTTTAGAGTCTATATATGAAATCGGCAGGGAAATTGCCAACTGGAAGGCGTTCCATGAAGTGTACCTATCAAATAAAGATTTCTCTGCAAATATTTTGAAAAACCCCTGAAGGGACCATCGACTATTTGGAAACGGCAAAGATTGCTATTACAGAAGAACTCAGTGATATCTTAAATCTTCACAAACTGGCTTGTTTAAACTGCCTGGACCCCTTAGGGGCTTGCCTTCTTTAAATGAGCATGGGTGTTCCAATCCCGAGGTACCCAGGGATCTTTACTCCCTTGAAGTTTACCCTCCCATCGTCTTGTGCTTTTGGCTTTAGATTTCTCCGTCCCTCGACGGCAAGCGAGGGAGCTCTCCATGAGAAGCTGTCGCCGCTCTGTTTGCTTCCTGCTTCTCATGGACAACTAAAAACCTCACATGTTGGCCGTTTGTGGCGACCCATTAGACGGGTGATGCACTGTTGATCCCCGGTGTATCAATTCGGCTGGTGGCTAGCCACCTGTGTGGTTAGTTGCTAGGGATCAAGCCAAAGAGTCATTCTCTGGGGCTTGCCGTTAAGGGTGGTCAACGTTCCTGGAGGTGACTCTGAGCGTATAGGCTCCGGCTAGCACCAAGGTAAGCGCCGAGGCTGGAAGTACCCAGAGCCGTTGGCTGCCTTCCCTTGTTGGGCTCGGTGGTGGGTGGTGCTGTCGGAGCCCGAATGTTTATCTTACTTTGTATGGGTCTTTTTGAAACGTCGTTGTCCGGATATTCGATTACTGAAAACGCTCCTTTCATCATCTTGCATACTGATAAAACCTTTTATAAAGTATCGCCTTTTTTTATTCAGAAACTTATCGTCTCATTCGTTGGAGAGGTGAAGGATGTCAAGAAACTCAAATCTGGTGATTTATTAATTGAAGCTGCTACAAAATCAGATATCTGCTCTTAAAACTTTGAATAAATTGGGAGAATTTCCTGTGGAAACATACGCTCATAAATTCTTAAACTATTCACGTGGAGTAATATCTGAACTTGATCTTGAGTCAGTTTCAGAATGGGAATTAGTCGATGAATTAAAAAGTCAAAAAGTAGTTGAAGCTCGCCGAATAAAGATTAAACGTGAAGGCAAATTAATTTCCACAAAACACATTATTTTGACATTTTGCACGCCACAGCTTCCGAAGACTATTCTTGCTGGTTATGCACGATATAAAGTTCATCCTTTTATTCCCAGTCCTCTACGATGTTTTAATTGTCAGAGGTTTGGCCATTCAAAAGGTGTTTGTAAAGGCAAATTGACCTGTTCGTTGTGCTGTAGCTGGACACTCCAGTGTAGAATTTACTGTTGATCCCAAATGCGTCAACTGCCAAAAACCACATACTGCCGACTCCAAGGAATGCGATAGGTGGAAAATGGAAAAGAGAGTTCAAGAGCTTAAAATCACTAAAAATGTATCCTATTTTGAAACTCGAAACCTCGTATATCCGCAATCTTGTAGTACTGCATCACCATTATATGCACAGGTACTTAAAAATGCCATTACCAGTACAACTCAAACCGATGAAAAACTCACTCGGGTTATTTGCCCTCCATTGACAAAACTGCATCCTTTAGTGACGAATACTGTTCGCACAAGTGTTGCGTTACCAACTAATTTAGTGTCGTCTGCTTCCAGGGAGGCTATACCTATTTCTCAACCTGATACTAGTTCCCCTGTTCCCTTTAACACTGCAATATCTCCAAACCCGCCACCTAATCCTACAAATTCTTTACAGAAATGTAATAAACGGAAAAATAAAAAGAAAAAAGTTACAAATGATACTATTCCGGCTTGTAAACAAACAAATATTTCATCAGTTCCTAAGTATAAAGTAGTCAAAACGAATAATACCACAAATGCAGGTAAAATATCTCAATACTATAAAACATCACATCATTCAGTTTCTAAGTGAGATACTAATCCACTTGTTTCCATGTTCTGGAAGACCTCGCCTCGTCGTCAAACAGCTAAACATCAGACTAATTCTTCTACTGCTTCTGTAATGAATAACATAGTTACTGATATTACAAATCCTTCACAAATTCACACTAATCCTGCATTTAATGGCAAAACTACTGAAGCGCAATGTATACAAAACGATGCGGAAATGAGCACTTCAAGTGCTTTGGAAGATATTCTGGAGTACAATATGAGTGAATTAGAAGAAACGTCAGAAGAATCTTCTGAGGAAATTTGTACTCCATCACCACCCAAACCAAGAAAATATTTAACACCCACTAAATATAAAAATAAAATTTTTTTTAATGGTTTTGTAAATTTAACATCTTTACTTCCAAAAAACGCACGTGGTTTGCTTTTTAATTCTGCGACATTTAATGAATGACTGTTTAATAACTCTTTAATTGCTTTTTATAATAAATTGGTTTCAATGTGCTTTTTCTTTTCACCCGCAAAATATTGATTCATAACATTATTTTTGGTTCTTCTGTGCCTGTTACGATTGTTTCTGTTCTTTTGCAATTTTATCTTTAATTTTACATGTGTGTTTTCTCTTTTAAACAATTGTTTCAAAGCTCAGGAATGTGTACTTGTTTTTTTAGAATTTTAGCAATTTTATGTGATACAGCGTGTTTGTAAAATTACCATAAGTTTGGCGCAGCATAGCCAAATATGGCTCTTTTGCCATTAAACCCCAACATCCATCCATTAAATTGCTTTGAAAACGACATTACAAAAATCTGTAAAAAAATACCAACGGACATTAGAATTCGTTTTAAGTCTTAATAATGACCCGATAGCCCTTAAACAAGATAGGGTTTTGGTTGTATTCTGGAACCTCCTCAATTTACAGGCAGACGAAGCTGAGGTGGAGGGCAACTTTAAAATAACCGACATTTGGTCTTTATACGATATTTGCCCTTTGAAAATGTCGATTTTTAAGATGTATACTCCTAGCCAGTACGGCCTGAAATGGGCGGCAATTACTGGGAACAAAGT